>JABMIG010000137.1:150602-328710 GCA_013187285.1 Cyclotella cryptica
GATGAGTCAAAGTATGTCAATAGTGGCTACAAATCCCCCCCCGTTTGTGGTTGCCTGTTGGATGAATAGGACAATGTTGATTTGGGTTGGTAAGACAGACATCGTGATTGCCTGTATGCACAGTTTCATCATCACTACTAACTCCCTCAGTTTCCATTGGTAGATTGGAAGAAAGTAGTTCCTCATTTGCAGTGAATTCGGCAGAATGGAGAAGTGCCTTGCAAGCTGCCTCAGTAATGTCATGAATAGCTCTCTCAGCAATGCTATTTTGGAAGTGAGCATTGATGCCACAGTAGGAAATGCACTGGTTCTTGGCCTCACATGCTGCAATGAGCCCTTTATCTGCAAATCGGCCATTGTCCCAATGATATTCCTTGACATTCACCCCATGATCATCTGCAAATCGTTCAAATGCTTGCTTGGCTTGCACAATTTTGGCTGAACTGTTGCTGTGATGCAGATGAATGAATTGCACACAGGAGAAATGGTCCACAAATATAGCATACTTGTAACAATGTGCAGTGAGCTTTCCTTAGCTTGATCAATAAATCCTAACTCATTTGACTGCATTGTGTACACTGAAACAACTTCACTTGGCTTGGTGGCAACAAAGATGGAGCGTTTCTCACATTTGTCTCTTGTCCGTAGTTTGGTCATGGCACGAAAATGCATCCAGCATACTTTGAAGATGTAACCTTGGCCAGTCAACGAGGGATGTCACCTTGTTCAGCTAACTTCTTCAAATTTGCAAAGGAAAGGTGACACAGGTGGTGGTGCCATGTCATCAATTCGGCTTGGTCGTTGGAAGCTTGGGTTGCCCCATTTTGCAGCATCAGAAAGCGACTGGAGAGGAGAGTAATGAAGCTGCCCAATCTGATGAGTCAAAGTATGTCAATAGTGGCTACAATTCCCCCGTTTGTGGTTGCCTGTTGGATGAATAGGACAATGTTGATTTGGGTTGGTAAGACAGACATCGTGATTGCCTGTATGCACAGTTTCATCATCACTACTAACTCCCTCAGTTTCCATTGGTAGATTGGAAGAAAGTAGTTCCTCATTTGCAGTGAATTCGGCAGAATGGAGAAGTGCCTTGCAAGCTGCCTCAGTAATGTCATGAATAGCTCTCTCAGCAATGCCATTTTGGAAGTGAGCATTGATGCCACAGTAGGAAATGCGCTGGTTCTTGGCCTCACATGCTGCAATGAACCCTTTATCTAAATCGGCCATTGTCCCAATGATATTCCTTGACATTCAACTCATGATCACATGCAAAACGCTCAAATGCTTGCTTGGCTTGCACAATTTTGGCTGAACTGTTGCTGTGATGCAGATGAATGAATTGCACACAGGAGAAATGGTCCACAAATATTGTAGCATACTTGTAACAATGTGCAGTGAGCTTTCCTTAGCTTGAGCAATAAATCCTAACTCATTTGACTGCATTGTGTACACTGAAACAACTTCACTTGGCTTGGTGGCAACAAAGATGGAGCGTTTCTCACATTTGTCTCTTGTCCGTAGTTTGGTCATGGCACGAAAATGCATCCAGCATACTTTGAAGATGTAACCTTGGCCAGTCAACGAGGGATGTCACCTTGTTCAGCTAACTCTTCAAATTTGCAAAGGAAAGGTGACACAAGTGGTGGTGCCATGTCATCAATTCGCTTGGTTGTTGGAAGCTTGGGTTGCCCCATTTTAGCCAGCATCAGAGCGACTGGAGAGGAGAGTAATGAAGCTGCCCAATCTGATGAGTCAAAGTATGTCAATAGTGGCTACAAATCCCCGCTTGTGGTTGCCTGTTGGATGAATAGGACAATGTTGATTTGGGTTGGTAAGACAGACATCGTGATTGCCTGTATGCACAGTTTCATCATCACTACTAACTCCCTCAGTTTCCATTGGTAGATTGGAAGAAAGTAGTTCCTCATTTGCAGTGAATCGGCAGAATGGAGAAGTGCCTTAAGCTGCCTCAGTAATGTCATGAATAGCTCTCTCAGCAATGCTATTTTGGAAGTGAGCATTGATGCCACAGTAGGAAATGCGCTGGTTCTTGGCCTCACATGCTGCAATGAGCCCTTTATCTGCAAATCGGCCATTGTCCCAATGATATTCCTTGACATTCACCCCATGATCATCTGCAAATCGCTCAAATGCTTGCTTGGCTTGCACAATTTTGGCTGAACTGTTGCTGTGATGCAGATGAATGAATTGCACACAGGAGAAATGGTCCACAAATATTGTAGCATACTTGTAACAATGTGCAGTGAGCTTTCCCTTAGCTTGAGCAATAAATCCTAACTCATTTGACTGCATTGTGTACACTGAAACAACTTCACTTGGCTTGGTGGCAACAAAGATGGAGCGTTTCTCACATTTGTCCGTGGTTTGGTCATGGCACCGAAAATGCATCCAGCATACTTTGAAGATGTAACCTTGGCCAGTCAACGAGGGATGTCACCTTGTTCAGCTAACTTCTTCAAATTTGCAAAGGAAAGGTGACACAAGTGGTGGTGCCATGTCATCAATTCGGCTTGGTCGTTGGAAGCTTGGGTTGCCCCATTTTGCTCGCCAGCATCAGAAAGCGACTGGAGAGGTAATGAAGCTGCCCAATCTGATGAGTCAAAGTATGTCAATAGTGGCTACAATTCCCCCGTTTGTGGTTGCCTGTTGGATGAATAGGACAATGTTGATTTGGGTTGGTAAGACAGACATGTGATTGCCTGTATGCACAGTTTCATCATCACTACTAACTCCTCAGTTTCCATTGGTAGATTGGAAGAAAGTAGTTCCTCATTTGCAGTGAATTTGGCAGGATCCAATAGATGAGTACATCAAAAAGTATGGCAATGGAGGCCAGGAACACACAATTTGACTCGATGGTTGAGAAGTGAAGCATCCATTACCTGGAATTATGCATTTTTGAAGTGCCAGCTGCAGTTTTTAAGGTAGGCATGTTGGTACGTGCATCATGGAAGACAGTCTTTCAATGTTTGCGCTGGTCCCACCACATTTGAGCCCTCTTGTCAAAGTTCAACACAAAGGTGCCCATAGGTTTAGGTGCGTGATCATTAGCAGCTTGAGCCCAGTGCTGAGGACACAGCAAAGGAAGCTTCAGGTCGTGGACATATAAACTATCCTAGATCCTGACAGTGCAAAATTTGCCAGTGTCATCCACGATGTTGAAGGCAAAAGTACCAATACCAGCAATCTTGAGCATAGAATTGCCAATACCTCCAACAGTTTTCGGAGTAGGCCCCTCCTTCAAATCTTCAAAATGATGCTTGTTGCCAGACATGGTGCAGGAGCACATCGTATCAATACCAATCTTAAAGGAATCAGTATCGAATTGGCCATGGAAGCATCTGGGCTTTTGGTCAGCAGCTGTCGCAGGGTATGCAACTACCATGGGATCCAAGGGCTTGCCATTGGAGAGGTAATACTTAAGTATATCACATTGTTCTTTAGGCTTGGGATAGGAGAAAGAGAGGAGGCCGGAACTCAACAATTGGATCTGTTTGGACAAACGACAACCAACTTGATGGAGGCTGATTACAAACAGATAAATCCCAATGATGAGTTTCATTTTGATCGTTAAATGAAATAATGGCTTGGCTCTAAACTTTCTTTTCTTCTTGTGTTTCATACAAGCTTTGAACCAACAGTAGCGGTACTGGTGCATAGGACAGGCCCTTGTGGTAGTACAAGTGGTGGCTAAGGCCACATTGGCTATTCCTCTTGATAGCAGTAAGGAAGTCAAAAGTGATGGAGCAAAGGTTGTAAATGATCATAGGTAGAAGAATGAAGTAAAGCAGTAGAAGTTTCGAAGAATAATTTGCCTCAGCCATGGCGTGGATATAGCCATGAAGGTAGTGCCATGTAGGTCTGAACCCCTATTCCTCAAAGGAAGCAACAGTAGAAGCAGCAAAAGGCTTATGAGAGTGGCATAGGCATTGTAATCGTCAGCCAAAATAGTGGCAGCATTGGCCATGGTGGTGGAAGGGATGGAATTGCCAGCAGCAGCTGCAGCACCAAGTTCCTTGCCCAACTTGCATTCCTCCAAAGTGTGGACTATGTGGTGGATACACCAATGCCATCTCTTGTTCCTATACATCTTCATGGTTGGCTCACCATCCTTGGGAAGTACCTTCATCCCTGCCTCATCTGCCTTCTGTTTCTTCTTGTTGCTCAAATTCTTTTGGTTCTTTGTCTTAGGAGCCCCAGGCTTGCCAGGTTTGGAAGCATCCTTGCCATCAGAGTCCTTGGAAGAATTATCCTTTTGTTTTTGGGCACGCTGCCTTGAAAGCTGAGTTTGGGCTCCTCCAACTGTTCAACTCGGGCCTTGAGAGCAATGATATCCTCCATTTCATTGGATTTAGCCCCCATATCTTTTGGGAAATCAAGAGATCGCACTTGGTTTTGGCCCAAATGAGAATCTGCTCAACAGTAATGTTGGCCATGATAGGTTCACCATCTCAGAAGTCAGAATGCTTCTTGTCCCGGTACGTGGAGAAGTTATTGTCATCCACATTTTCCTTAAATGCAGCAAGGAGAATTTCAGGGTGGTCAGGCATGTCCTCTCCTTGGGATTTGAGCTGGGTGCACTTCATGGTGACATGGTTGATAATGGCATCAACATTGCCGTTAGAATTGATGCAGAACTGGCCGACATTGTGAAGATCATTCTAGAGCATGGAGTTTGTTGCAGTGCAGTCAAGCAAGGTGAGATCCATGATTGTTTTCCTGTAGCTTGCTGCATGATGATCTTTTCATTGGAGCCATTTGGGGACATCTCATACCTTGACTTGTAAGCCTACAGTTGAGAGTGCTTATCAGCCAAAATCGTGCTGGTGATGCTGTGGCCCATCATGTGGTTGTTCTGACCAGCATGTTGGTTGTGCTGAGGTCCATTGATGAACATGTCATCTCCAGCAAGAATAGATGCATGGCTGATCGAGCCGAAGTCAGTGATGACATTAATCAAGTCACCATCAGCATTGGCAAACGTGATGACACCTTGAACGGCAGCTTCCCATCCCATCGCCTTGACCCTATCCAACATCTCCCTCTGGAACAAGAGGACACCTGCAGCATTCATGCTAAATGAAGTAGGTAGAGATGAACAACCAGTCTTGTAGAGCTGGGTACCATGCTTGGTGGAGTAATCAATCAAGTCCTCAACGGCAGCAGTGCCAGAGGAGAGTGCAAAGATGGGAGCGTTTGCATTAGCTCCTGGCCAGTTAGCAATGATGTTGGCAACATTATTGTTAGTTGCTTGAACAGCTTAATCGAGAGCCTGAACAGCAGCAGTAAGGTTTGCTACATCACCAGCAATAGCAGTAATGTTGGGATCAACATTAGGAATGGGGTTGCTAGGGGCATTGCGATTAGCCATGATGATAGATAAATTGAGGTAAGATGAGTTACTTTGTTGTCGACAGCTCTGATGGAAGACAAAGGATTTTAACTTTTACAACTCGTTCTGGTTGATACTCTGGTGATCAAATCAGATATGTAGAAGTTGCTACAGAGGTGGTAGACTTTGTTGTTGCGCAGAGGAAGCATGTGGTTATCCGGATAAAAACAGGGTACTGCAAGATGAAGGGTGTCCCCAAAATCAAAGCAGTGGGGCTTAAAGTTAATCTTTATTGATTTTGACTTCTTTTTTATGGGAGCTTTTTTTATCTGTTTACTATCTGAAAGATCAAGCGTGCAAATAACATAGAAGTACTCAAGAGTTCACAAGTAACCAGCCATGGCTGGGAAGGAAAGACACAAGCTGTGACAAAAAACCTCCCACTCAATCACTCAAGGCTTGCTGGCTGTGAGTAATTGACAAATAAAAACATAGCACAATTTATGAGTCACTGTAAAAATGACTCCCTAGAAGCACAGTTGTGATGTGGCATCCAGAGCCACATCAATGTGGCCTCGAAAACCACATTGCAGACATGGTGGCCGTAGTGGCCATCGTCCGAACCACAACACTTATTAGTGACATCAGATTTTTTCGTTAAACGAAATTATTATGGTATATGGTACTATACCTGCATCCGCCACAAGATTACAAGCTATTATAGTACTAGCACCTGCAAGCACCTGCAGGCATTTGCTGCAAGATGTCTTAGCATTCAAGAAAACACCATTGTTGTGGGAGGTGATTTGGGGTTGCATGGCGAGTTAATTATGGGGCGCAATATTGGCACAGGTACAAATGTGAATTGAAGTGGGAGGCAACACTGGTTTATTAGCTAAAAAGAGTGTGACTCTTTGCATCAGAGAGTATTTCCGTTTGTGTTTGTTACTATGTAAGTTGAAGCACACAATGTTCAGGTGATTGATTTGCTGTGTTACTCAGCTTGGTTGGCAAGAATAAATTCTGCTATGAATATGACTGCATGAGATCAGAGATCATAAGTCTTCCCATATGAAAAGAGATAAGTCGGTGTCATAATTGTGCAGGTGGTGTCATCTGCGCGAAGGAGTATGCCGTAATGTTAATCACACATTCTAGTCATTGCAACCAGTCACCATTCATTGCTACTGACATTGAATTAGATACTGCACATAAAGTGTTTCAATGCTGTCTAGATGCTAGTGGACTGTTCTTTAATGTTTGTTAGACCTACGTTTACAATCATTTGAAAATGTCTAATTCTCATTGTGAATTAGACATGTTTCTTATTCGCAAAAGTGAATTAAGTGCTATACGGAAACATTTTCATATAATAGTACGTGTGTGATCATGTATTTTCACCTCACTACTGAAGTGTGTTCAGCTAAGTTATCACTGCTGTTGCCAAATGGTTGCTAACATGGTGTTGTTGATCACCATGTTAGTTACCAATGCTGTGTTTTGCTTCTGAACATAGACACTGCTACCAAGTCATGTTACTTTATATTTGAATGTCATCAGTCATCCAAATCTTGCATCCCCTGCCAACATTAAATTAATATGACACTGCCTTCAACATATTTTTATAGTGATGCTTCCTTTGCTGAAGAATAGATACAGCATTTTTCATCATGCACTTCAACTGCTGACAAAAAATGGTTGCAGCTTTTTCATAACAACACCTCTTCTGACAAATATATACATCTTTTATAATGATGCATCTTCAGGTACATAGTTACTTTAGCAAAAGCCATGCATGTAGTTACAATACCCCAGTAGATATGATTTTTCATCTATAGCATGGTACAATGACAGCTTACAGTGACAATTGGGGTTGTCAAAGTAAGTCTAGAGAGCAGTTTTATCCCTGAAAAAATGATGTTTGTTCATCAGCATAGGGAGCCCCTAGAGCAAGAATATGATCAGAGTGTCAAATATTGGGGGTAATTGTCATGCATTTGATGGAGTATATATGGATAGGGCTGTGTGGTGCTTTCTTAGAGCCGACAAATATCTAGAAACTCCATATCCTTTTCCACTCTTGACTCCACTTTTTGTACAAGATAGAATTCACTTTGACGCAATAAATGTCAGATATCTTCGGCCGCTGGTGCGGCCTCAATATACACCCCGTGAGTCCCGGCCAACTTTACAACCCTTTGGGACTATCTCAGGGGCTTAAGTCCAGCTCGACAAGTCCTCACAATGGAACAAACGCGGCTGCAATTGCAATGCAGTTCAACCCAAAAATAGGCATAATGCGTCAAAGTCCATCCTGTAGAACATAGTATGGTTTCTACGGTGATGTCCGTGTAAGATAATGAACATCGTGAAAATTGTGGGATCAAGCTAGGATAATGACACTTTATGCGCATCCGTGAACATTATTTTTTATTGTCACTTAAAGTAAGCCACGGACAGACTATCGGACACTTCGCATCAAAGAATTTTTGTTGAAATATGTACATTTTTACGTAGGAATAATACACCACGTCCATAATGCGTCAAAGTCCAGTTAATGCGTCAAAGTGAATTCTAACTTGTACTCAAAACACCCGGAATATTTGACACTCCCATGGTATTTGCAAATAGGTCAGCCCACTTGCTGTTAACCAATTGCACTTAAAACATGCCAGTATGTCATAAGGCATTGTACTGAGGGGTTGCCAAAGTAGGCAATGGATACCAAGTAGAGTGTTATTACCCACGTACCTTATGTAATAAAAATCTTCCTAATGCTGACGTTTGTGTGACTCATGAATATATTTTGACTTAATCCAATTACTTTTGTGACCTTGTGAACATATGTGTAAAGTGGCACCAAAAATACAAAACAACAGGCTAAATTGTCAACAACATTTTATACATTATTCACTGAGCAACATAAGGTACTCATGCAGTGCCATGCCATAGCTCAGTCTATCACAAAAATCATGCACCACATGACATCCAAGCTAACACAATATCCCAGCCCATGACAGCAACCAACATTAAAGGCAACCATCTTCTCTGGCAACTGGTAACACTTAAGAAACAAAGTGTTCATTTGACAACCAAGAATCAGCCATTTTTGTACCCCAGGGTACTAAACCTAAATAGAGCAGGAATCAGCCTTTTTTGTACCCCTGGGTACAAAACCTAAATAGGAGCATTCTCAGGACCCCAAGTAGGAGAGTCCACCTCCCGACGGCATGGACTCCCCAACATGGAAGTTCAGAACCCCAAATAAGAGAGCACTCTTTTGGAAGATCTAAACATCTTTCAGAAGGGTATAGAAATACCATATTGTGTAGAAGTCTACACAATGTTCGTTTGCATCGTTTGGGCTGGAGTGCAGTTCCACTGCCTTTCCATCCTCACAATAGCACAAAATATAGCTCATAAAATCAATTCTTCGACACCTGTCGAAACTACCTATAATTTTCGCGTGATATTTTTTACGACGATTTTTGGCTCAGGTCACTATCTATAGATAACCGTGGTGCAACCTTCGCACACCGAAGCCATCAACATCCAAACCTTCCGACACGAGGTACGCTAACAATTTTTTTATCGCAAGCGGCAATTTTAACTTTTCGCACCAGCGATACGTTTTTTTGCACGATCGAAGATTTATCCAAAATCGGCTACGCGATCGACGAATTCCTACTGTTTCGCGATCTACAAGCTCTCCAAAATAATCCCACGATCAGCGAGCAGCAGTGATAAACTTTGAGCAATCGACTTCTGCAATCAGGGATTCCTACGAATCGGATTAATTTCGTGATCGAGAATTCTCGCGAAATACCTTGGAGCAAGACTTTCAAGAAATAAAAGCCGACGAAGAAAAATTTAAAAATAAAAAAATAAAAAAATTCTTTTTCGAGCTAACCTCAACAGGGCACCCAAGACCTTCTTCAAGGCCTTGTTTTATAATACGCCCCTTGGCGAGGCAATTAAGAGGATGTCGACCAGCAAATCAAGCCCAGAAGGGCTCAAGCCACAGGAGTGTGAACCCCCCTTTGACAGGTAAAGAAGGGCAGGTCACTACTGTAGTAGCACCAGCACGCTATAAAGCGACTGAAAATCCAGCCCGTAAGAATATCGAACACTCTACAGGGCGTCGTACCAGTAACACAGTCATCAGGATCCTACTAGACAGTGGATCTGATGGTGATCTCCTGTTCCATGCAAAAGGAACGGAGAAACGCTTTCCCTACTTGACTAGGCAGGTGCCAAAGTCTTGGCGCCTGTCGAATGGGAGTTTTCTAACCAAAGGAAGGAGCGAAGTCAACTTAAAGTTCTTTGAGTATTCGAACAGTAAGGAGTACACAGTGACTCCTGACGTAGTAGAGTATGATAAGAAAAAGATGGCTAAGCCAGCGTTTGACCTCATTCTTGGATGTCAAACCATGAAAGAGCTCGGAATTGTTCTAGATTTTCGAACAAAAGAAATAACCATTGATCACATCATTTTGCCAATGAGAGACATCAATAGTCTGACCTCATCAAACTTGGATAAAGCCTGGGCTGTTAACAACAGCATGGCAAATGAACCGCAAAGTAGGCAGGAAGCGACACAGGGGGTAGTTAAAATCCTAGATGCAAATTATAAAAAGGCAGACCTCCAATCAATTGTTAGCACCAATTGTACTCACCTAAGTCTCCAAGACCAAAACTCGTTGCTGGAGTTACTCACAGAATTTGAGGAACTTTTTGACGGAACACTAGGTGATTGGAACACAGAGCCTGTGTCCTTCGAACTTAAGGAGGGCAAAGCCATATCATGGCAAGGCATACCCAGTACCAAAATCTCGCAAAGAAACAACTATCAAAGAACTGAATAGATTATGCGAACTGGGAGTGGTAGAGTTTCAGCCCGAATCGGAATGGGCGTCACCATCATTTATCACTGGAAAACAAGACGGAACTGTACGCTTTCTCACTGATTTTAGAGAAGTAAATAAACGACTAGTCCGAAAGCCGTTTCCATTACCCAAAATCAGTACAGTCCTGTAAGAGCTAGAAAGATTTACCTATGCTACAACCCTAGATTTAAACATGGGTTATTATACCATTAGACTGGATCCCGATTCATCCAAAATATGTACCCTCATTTTCCCATGGGGCAAGTATTCCTACCTCCGTTTGCCAATGGGCATCACAGGTTCACCAGACATCTTTCAAGCAAAAATGTCAACACTAATGGGAGCCTTAGAGTTTGTACGAGCTTACCTTGATGATTTGTTATGCATCACAAGGCAAACCTGGAAGACCACCTTGACAAATTGAAAATGGTGCTTACCAGGCTACGCGAGGCGGGCTTGCGAATCAACGCCCGAAAGTCATCATTCTGCACCTTTGAAACAGAATATCTAGGTTATACCCTCACACGAACAGGGATTAAACCACAGCAGAAAAAGGTACAGGCGATTCTCGCGATTTCATCGCCGAAAAATGTCAAAGACCTCCGTAAGTTCCTGGGCATGGTCCAGTACTATAGAGATCTTTGGGCAAGATGCAGCGAAGTGCTTGCCCCACTCACCTCACTGGTAGGAGAGTGCGGTCACACCAAGGTCACCAGAGCCAACAAGACGAAGAAACGTCCATGGTACTGGGACACGGTGCATCAAAAGCATTCGATGACGTTAAGACTTCAATTGCCAAGGATGTAGTCTTAGCCTATCCCGATTATTCAATGGAATTTGAGATATATACTGATGCCTTGTCTAAACAACTTGGATCAGTTATCACCCAGGGTAATAGGCCCCTTGCGTTCTTCAGCAGAAAGCTGTCGACAACGCAACAAAAGTACAGCGTGACCGAACTAGAACTACTGGCCATAGTGGAAACACTCAAGGAGTTCAAAGGCATGTTGTGGGGACAAAGATTAAAAGTCTACACAGACCATAAAAATCTAATCCAAGACGCCCTCGGATTAACCTCTGACCGTGTCTACCGATGGAGATTGCTCCTCGAGGAATTTGGCCCCGAAATTGTTTACATTAAAGGCATACATAACACTGTTGCCGACGCCATCTCTCGCTTAGACATCGGACCAATGCCGAGTGAGCATGAGAACTGGATGACGTTCACCAAATGCTGGTGTCATTACACCATGCAAGAAGAGAGTGCGATAGACACCTCTGCATACCAAGAGGAAATGAATCTGGTATTTGCAAACCGCAGCGAAGAAGATGTAATCTACCCATTAACAGTACGAGAGATTGCAGAAGCACAAAAGCTTGATGCCAGCTTGAAGACGTTGAAAGACCAGTACTCGACACAATTGGTCGAAAGTACACATCTCCTATGTAAGGAAGGAAAAATGGTCATTCCAAAAGATCTTCAACACCGTGCAGTTAGTTGGTACCACCACTATCTACAGCACCCTGGACACACTAGACTCGAAGAAACCCTTCGTGCTGCGATGTACTGGAAAGGTATGCGAAATACCGTCCGTAAATATGTCAAAAACTGTCATGCATGCCAAGTCAACAAGAGGCATAAGCATAAGTACGGAAACTCCCTACTAAATTCGCCATCACAAACCCTTGGGATGTACTATGTGTGGACCTTATTGGCCCGTATACAATCAAAGGTAAAGATGGGACAGTAATTGATTTCATGTGTCTGACTATGATTGACCCAGCTTCTAGCTGGTTTGAAATAGTTGAACTACCGGTAATCACTGAGGCGATTATTCTCCTGGATACAAAAGGGCGGAAGGGTAAAAAGACCCATGAGGAACCTAAGTTAGCATACTTTGATAAGTCATCAGCAATGATCAGCAACTTAGTGAACAAGACCTGGTTTAGTAGGTATCCACGTTGTCAATACATAATTTATGACAATGGAAGCGAATTCAAACTTCACTTCAAAGCCCTATGTGACTCATATGGGATCACGAGTAAGCCTACCAGTGTCAAGAATCCACAAGCGAATGCAATTCTAGAACGAGTGCATCAGGTGATATCATCTATGCTCCGAACAGCTGAAATAGACATGGCCCCTTCAGTAGAGACAAGCGATATAGACAAGTTCGTGACGAACGTTGCTTGGGCCATTCGCTCAACATACCACACAGTACTAAAAGCCTCCCCAGGTGCAGCCATCTTTGGACGGGACATGTTGTTCGACATCCCCTTCCTGGCCGACTGGAATAAAATTGGAGAATATAGGCAACACCAAACAGACCAAAACACAGAATGGGAAAATAGCTCACGTCGTGATTGGGACTACAAAGTTGGTGATCAAGTACTTCTTAGAAAAGATGGTATACTCCGCAAAGGTGAAAGTAGATATGAAAGTGATCCTTGGACTATCACATCAGTTCATACGAATGGCACCATCAGGATTCAAGCGGAACCAAATCAGAAAGACTGAATATACGAAGAGTTACACCTTTTTTAACAACCAAACTTAAAACCGTATTAAATGTCAGTTTCAAAACGACAAAAACGGACTCTCCCTCTTCAAACAACACTTACTCGTTACACATGTTTAACAAACTCTTTAGTTCGTTATTGTTACTCTCATGAGAACCCATTTTTTCACCTAAAAACACTTAGGATTTTTGGTTCCTTCTTTACCTGATACTCCATTCGTGGGGGCGAGTGACATAGGCCAAGAATCAGCCTTTTTTGTACCCCAGGGTACAAAACCTAAATAGAGCAGGAATCAGCCTTTTTTGTACCCCTGGGTACAAAACCTAAATAGGAGCATTCTCAGGACCCCAAGTAGGAGAGTCCACCTCCCGACGGCATGGACTCCCCAACATGGAAGTTCAGAACCCCAAATAAGAGAGCACTCTTTTGGAAGATCTAAACATCTTTCAGAAGGGTATAGAAATACCATATTGTGTAGAAGTCTACACAATGTTCGTTTGCATCGTTTGGGCTGGAGTGCAGTTCCACTGCCTTTCCATCCTCACAATAGCACAAAATATAGCTCATAAAATCAATTCTTCGACACCTGTCGAAACTACCTATAATTTTCGCGTGATATTTTTTACGACGATTTTTGGCTCAGGTCATCATTACCATAACCCTCAAACTGACTAGGTTATGCTAAACAACAGACATAGTGGGCCCAAGAGAAATCTAAGTTTGATTATGGGAATATAATTTGGCTAAAAAGAGATGCTTTGTTTCATATTGCCACATCTGATGGCACCAATTGATTTGTGACATTAGAACACTATGGTGCATACCTATGCAGAAGATCTATGCATACCAACTATGGGATCTACGATCTACTGTAAAGGCCTGTGTTCATTTTTTTGACATTTGAACACATAGATAAAAATGGAAGAATTTGCATGCATTAATGCCTCAAGGGGACTTTTCTTTATGAGGTTCTGTTATAATGTGTGAACAAAGTAACCATTTTCTAGTCTACCTTTTGTAAAATTACCAGCAGCCGCTGCAAGATTTTTTGCAGCGAAACAGATTGCGATTTGTAGAGACAGAGGAAGACGTACATTAAAATAAAGTGGCTTGTAGTACGAGTGTATGCCAAAATGGGCGGGAGAGCCTCGAGCGCCAGCGCATAGCGCTCCCGCGCCCTTTTAGTTTGTGAAATCATTTTCTTGTTACACACTCTTTTGTGACACGATAACATTCCCTTCAAGTTTTAAAGAACCCCTGTTTAAAATTTTTTCGTCTCTACATCTTAAAATGATTTGTGACTAATGTTCCCTTAAAGTTTACAGAAACATTGTTGAAAATAATGTCAGACGTTACACACAAAGATATATTTTTAAAGGTAGGCATATATTAAAACACTAAGACTACCCATGTAAGTCCAAGCGAAACATGAATTATTTACAGGTAAGTTCACATCAACTTCATGGTCAGTACCTGTTTTGGCAAAAAGCAAAAAACTGTCTCACTGAAGAAGAAGAAGAAGAAGAAGAAGAAGAAGAAGAAGAAGAAGAAGAAGAAGAAGAAGAAGAAGAAGAAGAAGAAGAAGAAGAAGAAGAAGAAGAAGAAGGAGAAGGAGAAGGAGAAGGAGAAGGAGAAGAAGGAGAAAACGGCTCAGTTTCCAACACAACTAAGATTTTGAAAAAATCTTGATATCTGTGACATTCAAGTACATAATCAAAAGTCAAATTCACAAGTCACTTAAAACAGAGAGAGTAAATATTTCCATATAAGGAAGGTGGTTATTCTGTGCATACCATCATTCCTTGTGCAGCAAAAATGAGATATCTAAATGAATAAGGAGCACTAGGTAACCTAGCGGTATCATGAGACCCGGCTGGTCAGGAGGTTGATTCCAAAAACTTATTTAAAGTATATTAAAAGAAGCAATTTGATGCAATGAAGTAACTTTGATATCCTTATGTAGAAACATCCCTAGTTTCTACACTATTAATGGATCAGATCCCTCCAATCAATAGCCAACTAGCATTAACTTGCAAAAGGCATTTCAATGAGCAAAATGAGCACACCATTCAAAAGCTTCGACCATATCTTTTGATTGCCTAGGCTTGTAAAGATTTTTTCCCACTTGTGACATCATTTTTGTTGGTTAAGCAAACAACAGACAGATCACAGGAGTGCTCATATCATATTCGAAAAAACCATTTTCTAGTCTTCCTTCTAAAAATATCTTCCACGCGCAATGCACAAATATAAGACAAATTCACAAGTCAATAAAAATTTAATGCATAAATATTGATGGGAAACACTGGTTGTAATTCCATGCACCCAGTCCATGCTAATACAGCCATACTTATAGTAACATGGAGATAGGAAAAGAAAGGAACTGTTCTACGTGGCAAAATCAAGATTTTTCAAAATCTTTGTTGTGTTGGAAACTGAGCCACTTTTCTCCTTCTCCTTCTTCTCCTTCTTCTTCTTCAGTGAGACAGTTTTTTTACTTTTTGCCAAAACAGGTACTGATCAACAAGTTGATCACAACTTACCTGTAAATCATTTATGTTTTGGTTCGACTTACATGGGTAGTCGTGATGTTCTAATTTCTGTCTACCTTTTAAAGTTTTATCTTTGTGAATACCATAGCTTGAAAGAACAGCGCTATGTATCAAACATATTTTTCAAGAATGGTTCTGTAAACTTGAAGGGAACATTTTAAAGTGTCATGAATCATTTTAGTCCTACAACAATGGTTCTGTAAACTTGAAGGGAACGTTATCGTGTCACAAAAGAGTGTCGAACAAGAACGATTTTGCACACTAAAAGGGAACCTTCATAAACTACTTATATAAAAATTATAATACGTGTACCATATTTTTATATTATTATTATATCTCTTACTTTAAAAATCGGCGCGCACGAATCGTGCCCATGTGACACTGCTACTCAGCAACTGTGGCACACTACGGTACGATACCTCTACCTAGGAGACAAGCCACTTTATTTTTCATACCACTTCCTCTGTCTCTACAAATCACATTCTGTTTAGCTTGCTACAAAAAATCTTGCAGCGGCTGCTGGTAATGTTGTATAGTGATAAAATACCATTGCATGCCAAAATCAATATCTTGGTAGGCAACCAAGAGAAAAAACAAAAATTTTACCTATGCATGTCAGAAGCTATATTAAGATACAATTCTAAAGGTAACTGCACATCGGAACATAATGACTACCAATGTAGCTCAAGTGAAAAAATATCTTATTCCAAGGTAATCACGCTTCAGTACATAATATTTAAATATTATGTTTCAAAGCAAAATATTATATCAGTATTATCTACCGTATATACCGGAGCATAAGAACCACCGGGGTATAAGAACCACCACTGCAAAATGACCGATTTTGGTGAACATTTGTTTTTTTCGGCCAATTAACACACTCTGTTTGTTCTAAAGCTGTCGTCTTTAGATTCTCCTCATCAACACCAATTTCCCCATATATGTAGTTCCCCGTGCATTCAAATATTCGCCGAGTTATTGAATTATGACCGAAAACTCACTACCCGTCACCATGGTGAGGTGATGCACGTGATGCTGGCGATTGTTCGTTGTGTTGTGTGTGATGTGCTGTGTACGGTACCCTTCGGGTAGGGTAATAGAGGTAAAAAAAAATAAAGACAAGAGATACATTTTTTTCAATCGCGTGAGGACTGCTAGCTTCATTCGGGGTATAAGAACCACAAAAGGTATCATTTCGAAATGACCGCACATTTTGTGGTTCTTATGCTCCGGTATATACGGTATGTGTTTCAATTGTGAAAAAGCATCTTACTGGAGAAGGATTAGGAGGAGGAGGGCATGACCTCAGTTTCTACGGCAACTAAGTTTTAAAAATCTTGATTTTGCAGCAGAAAAAGAAAGAAGAAAATCTCTCTCTGGTGCACCATGTGGTTTGGACATGAATAAGTTTCTTGGTGGCCAAAGTCTCATTCATTAAAACAGAGGAATCATTAAGTTCAAAAATGAAAAATGATACATTCTTGATTGACTGATAGCAGTACCTATGTTAACAAAACCGAGAAGTGAAGATTTAATGATGTGTGCCAAGAAGAAGCTGCAAACAAATATGCTGTGAGGTCCGAGCACAAATGAATAGAATTGTGAGCGCATCAGCCAATGCCTAATATCTCTACTTTTAAAATGTCAACAATGGTCATCAGTGCTCTCACAACGGGTGTCAGTACTATCATGATGGGTCATAGTCACCAGTCATAACAAATGTCTTCAAAAGGTCTTCACCAAGAGTTGGGTCATCAAGATGTCTTCTCCAATGGCCAATGGTCAACAGGTCATCTCCAAGGGTCAGCAGTGTCTTCAAAGGCTGTCATATGAGTTAGAAAATTGAAAAGTCTTCACTTGTCACCAGGCTATCTTGACAAAACCTATTGTGTGGAAAATTGCCTTTCTTGCTGGTTCTTTAAGTACATGACAAACCTGCCACAATACGATGTAAGGACTTGTGGGAAATGATGGATCCGAGAATTTTTGTAGCATGAGACTCTTGCGTATTAGACTGACAACTATGGTGTGTGCCTGAGTTCAACTGATTTTGATCCTTTGAATGTTTAAGTCCAGTTAAGCCTATTTTTGGAATCATTCTCAGATTAGTTCTAAATGGGGATGATTTTTGAAAATATGTGCTTTTCTGTTATTGGCACTTTTCGGTACTAATATTCAAACATGAACTGATTTTGCATACATTCAATAGATGTTACTATGTGAATGGCTTCCCAAATTGTATAGTTTATCAACCGATCAATTGTTATTTTATGAACAGAAGAGTAAAATTTCCAATAATGGTACCTGAAATTACTAACATAGGAGAATGTACACCTTTTCTGTTTAGTACCTGTTGTTACATACTAATTTTGGTGATAGCATGTATCCATGTTGGTACATCTTCAATAATCCCTCTTATGGATTTAGCAAGCTGTGTAGTAAACACTCATTTGCCAAAAAATAGACAAAATTACCTCAAGTCCATATGTGTAGTATATGTATGTATTAAGGTACAATAGATAATAAATACCTACTCCCACTGGCAGCTGGCACACAAGGTTCTGAGATGTTATGTTTCTTGGGCAGTAGAGTTTGAGGTCTGGATGGTTTTTTTGTTCTCAGGTTCTCAGAATTAGGATGTCTACAAAAGAGTGCTCTTACATTACTTTCAGGTTTCTTACTCTGATGTTTTTCCTGAATAGAAGTGAATGAACAGGCCAATCAAATTAGGAAATCATGAAGCGCAGCATTCCTTTGGTTTCCAAAACCGCAGCATAGTTGACCAACACATGTATTTCAAAGGTGTAGTGTTTGTCAAAGTCACACAATAACCATTCCAGACTCCAGTTAGTGCAACAAGAGGTGTCGGATTAATCAAGGCCACACAAATCGATCGAAAAACTTCTTCCCCATCTCAACTCCCAAAAACAGAGCAGCATTAGCAGGAAAAGCTCGTGCAAGTGTAGGAACCAACCCAGTGTACAAGGCTAAAGGACCGCGTTCTTTGACTATGCGAAACAACTCAGGAAAATAGCTCCCTACAACGCGAGATTCCCAACTGGCTTGTACATTTGTTTTGGGTACGTCAAAAGGCATTGCCGCAGTCCATCCCAGCATTCCAGCAAATCCACCACTGAAGCAAATGAGACAGAGTTGTGGCGTTGAGGAAATATCATTTGTAAAACTAAACGGTATAATATGAAAATCACGCCTGAACTGTATGGACTGACCTCAAGAAGTAATTCAGTTCTTCCGGCATCGAGGGAACATAAGTTCGGAAAAGATAACAATTGAGTTCATATGTTCCAAAGAAGAACGCATAAAATGGCGCATCTCTCATTATCTGAGCATCGAATCCAACGAAAAGAGACTGGATTTCTCCATATTATGACATAAAGTGAGGTGGCCGAGGTTAAATGATATTACTAACACAAGTCAACTTTGCTCACCCTCAAACCATGTTGACGAATCATTTTTTTGTAAACTTCAGTAGAAGAAGCCTCTACATTTCCAACAATCACTTGAGTCTTGGCTTTCACTATTTCACTTGGAATGAGCACTTGCATAGATTAAAACAAATTGTTGTCAGCAACGCAACACCGGCAGGTAACAGTGGATACTTCGATTGAGGTGGCACTTACCAGTTGCTGAGCAGCACCCTGTAATAGCACCCTACTCATTGCGAAAAAATCAACATTACAATAAACCTTTCTCGTTATCCCAATCGAGAAAACATTCGTAATCACGTACCATTAAAAAAGGTTTTACCAAATCAGGCCTCAGCGTGGGGTCCTTTTTGGCTTCGTCAGGAAACGTTCGTTTTAATGCTTCATTAACGCCGAACGCCATGGCATTTTCAGCTACCATTCCCATGGCAGTAGGGACTGCCCCTTTCCAAAGAGCACTCGCTCCCTTTGAACAGGAGTTGCGGTGTTGATTTTTTAGGTGAAACATAAGAAGACGAATAATGAGAGCGATGAAATCTCACCTCATTTGCCAAAATACTCCTCGTAGTAAAGGCGACACTTGGGAAGGCACTTGGATTGGTCTGCATGCGAACCTTGACTGTGTCAAAAGGCTGGCCTGTATAGCAACACGCTACACTGCCGATAGACGCCGAGAAAATATCTCGAGTAACATCGCGCCGATTCAGGGCGGAGGGAGCTGTGCTTGTGCTGGTGATTGCTGCTTCCGACATGTTTAATTCCGGGAAAGGTATGAAAGGATGTATCGTTAGATAGTTGTTTACTGCACTGTATAATTATTATGTGATGCCGATGCATCCTTGATGCATCTTGCACGTCATGTGGATTGGATTGGTGGAGATTGGTGGGGCCTTCTGTTAGGCCGAAAGCTTGAGAAATCATATTACTAGGAATTTTATAAAGAATTCATCGAGAATTTTTACGCATATTGAAATTCCTTAGCATTCATTATATTTATTCCGATCTCTTTTGTACTAACACTTTCCTATTGGCACGTGCACTTCCGCAAACGAAATGTCATGAAATTGCATGGATATGAGCAAGACGAACAGGGTAACATAATTTATTACCAGCAGCCGCTGCAAGATTTTTTGCAGCGAAACAGATTGCGATTTGTAGAGACAGAGGAAGACGTACATTAAAATAAAGTGGCTTGTAGTACGAGTGTATGCCGCATTAAAATAAAGTGGCTTGTAGTATGAGTGTATGCCAAAATGGGCGGGAGCGCTTCGCGCGCTTCGCGCGCGCCGCGCTCCCGCGCCCTTTTAGTTTGTGAAATCATTTTCTTGTTACACACTCTTTTGTGACACGATAACATTCCCTTCAAGTTTTAAAGAACCCCTGTTTAAAATTTTTCGTCTCTACGTCTTAAAATGATTTGTGACTAATGTTCCCTTAAAGTTTACAGAAACATTGTTGAAAATATTGTCAGATGTTACACACAACGATATATTTTTAAAGGTAGGCATATATTAAAACACTAAGACTACCCATGTAAGTCCAAGCGAAAAATGAATTATTTACAGGTAAGTTGACATCAACTTCTTGGTAAGTACCTGTTTTGGCAAAAAGCAAAAAAACTGTCTCACTGAAGAAGAAGGAGAAGGAGAAGAAGAAGAAGAAGAAGAAGAAGGAGAAAACGGCTCAGTTTCCAACACAACTAAGATTTTTAAAAAAATCTTGATTAGTTAAAAAAATATGAAAGGTTGGATTTGATGTGTAGCTATGTATATACCTTTCAGTGCCGACATTCCTATATGTTGGCTGGCTACTAATGGGCTGTAGAGTTATAACACCGTGACAGCAGTGGTGACGAGCGCTACCATAAGAGCTAAAAGACAACCACTTCGTTGTCAGGGCGCGTGGATTAAAACTTGGTTTGGAAACCTTTTAGCCTCAACATGATGCCGGCGATCAACGAAAACTCCTGTGAATTCTGCTTCATTGACATAAATGTCGACAATCATAGATCCAACCTTGCATTGGTGAGTTGAGCCATTTTTTGTCATGTCCTACATCGCAGGCGAGAACACAAATATTTGTCAAACAGACAAATTCTATCGTCCACCTCACTGCATCATTCGTACTTACAGACAGCGGCTTTCGTAGACGCCACTGATTCTCGCTATGGATTTTCGTCCAAAGATTTAAGGAAACTGGGTGGCTCGGAGTTATCACGGTTGAGTGATTTGATGTCGATGGATCACGGTGAGTCGGAATGAGTGCCAACAAGATCTGTTCCTATTCTCCCTTCAACATGGAGTTCGATCGAAAATAAACAAATGTCATTATTGGATTGAAAAGAATGGAGTTGTAAGCTTCCACCGAACCATGAAGCAACTGCGAAACTGCCACCTCACGGAGGCCGCATCGTGTTCCGACTCTACTGGGACATTGCTCCCTTAGCATGCGAGAACTTCGCCACGTTGTGTACCAACGGTGGTAATTCTCTAGATCTCTCTACTAGCGGAAAGAAACCCAAGAGTGCACCAGTTGGAGAATGCGGGAAGGAATTAACCTACAGGAACTCTAAAATTCATCGCGTGGTACCCAAATTCATCATCCAAGGGGGAGATTTTGTGTTTGGTAATGGATCCGGCGGAGAATCAATCTACAATGGAAAGAAATTCAAAGATGAACGGGCTGGCCTGGGATTGAAACATGACAGAGCAGGGATACTTTCAATGGGGAACAGTGGGAAGAACTCGAACACTAGTCAGTTTTTCATTACTTTAGACAAAACTCCACAATGTGATGGGAAGCATGTAGTGTTTGGCGAAGTCGTCTCGGGGATGGAGATAATTCGTGCAGTGGAATCGTTTGGTTCCTCGAGTGGTGAGCCTTCTGTTACAATTCAAATTACTGACTGCGGCGCCTATACTCCTCTCTGGACCCCTGGTGCTGGCAGTTGGTATGATCGACCAGATTCAGAGTCATATACAGGCATCACGCCTGAGTTTATGATACGGCCTCGTGTGGGGATATTGGCACCAACAAAACAAGTAGCGAATAAATTTGAGTCTGCACTAAGAGAATATGCGTCAACACTTCTGATGGTTGCCGATGATATAGAAGGAGGAGATGACGTGATTATCCAAGCTGCACTGACTCCGCTCAGAGAATTTTCATTAGACTTGATTGTGGCATCACCTGCATGTGCTGGGTTTCTAGCATCTATGGATATTCCTTCATCATGGATTGAAGCCACGCGAAAACTTCATCGAGAGAGTACACTTCCATGTAAGGAGACAGTCTTCTTAGTCTCCAAACCAGTTGATTCATTAAGGACCATTCTGAATTGCTCCTGGATTGGAAAACGCCCTGGTTGGGTGCTGAGTGGATCATTTGTGTAAACTGCCATAGCTTGTCATAAGCTCTTTTAAAATGGTCGAACGTAAATCACTGTTGCATCTCTGTCTGCTAGGGTCTGTGTGCAACAATTTTTTGCTTGTCATATGATGTATCTACTGCTTTTTTTATGGTTTGTTGAATTCTGTAGCAGCATTCCCACATATTGTATGTCAGCAGAAGGACGGGCTAGTATTGACTTTTGTGGGAAAAGTCACCAGTTGGAGACATCACCAGGAACTGGAATTTTTAGGAATTCTACAGATTACTATGTATTGTTGTCCCAGAAATTTGGCGATTCACTGGTTCCTCAAGCAGTTGTCACTTTTTATGAGGACGATGACCAGCTCATCACTTTGGACTTCAGGGAAAGTTGCATCGAAATCAAAAACAGTCCAACATGATACTTTTAAAAAGTACTCTAACATTGTAGAGAATTTTTTCCACTCACTAGGAGAATGACAACTCTGAATCAATGGCTGCAACAACCTCAATTTTCCAAGAATTCCAAAATTACCTCACACTTTTTGGCAGAAAACAAAAATTCTTGCTAGTTTGTCAAGCTGGCTCTACCACAATTCCTACCACAAAGCTTTGTGGTAATTACCACTAAACATTGTGTGGTAATTACCACAAAATGAAATGTTGTACCACAAGTGCTACCACATAACATTTTGTGATAAATGCAGCAAAATGCTGCAGAACTGGGCAAGGCGAGTGTGACTTGGTTTACCACAATTCATACCACATTTACTGCTCCAACACTTACCACAAAATTTGTGGTAGAGTTTTGTGATAACTGGAGTACATCTAACACGATAACTACCACAAAACTCTCAAACAGGATTTCCTGGAATCTTTCATTTAGTCCACTCTTTCCACAGTTTTAGGGAAGTTGCTGTTGTTGCTGTTGTTTGTTGAAAGTCATCATCCCTTTTTTGAATTTCAAGAAGGTCAATCGACTGTTGAAACATACTTTGTACTGATTATCAACTCTTGCATAGATGGTCAGAAAAGTACATTTTCAAATATTAGTGCATTCAGGGAATGATCTTTGAAAATGTACCAATTTCTAAAAATGTACCAATACACGTTGAAAGTACATTTTAAGAGTGGGAAAAGTACTATTTCTACTTCTCCAAGAGAAAAGAAAGCAGTACATTTTGAAAGATTGGTACATTTTGGTACCAATCTGAGAAAGGGGCTTAACAACTCCTTTTCATGAATTGTCCATGTGTCAAAAAATACAAGCAATAACCTGTTACATAAACAACACCCCTGGGCTGTAGTCTTCATATTATTGTAGAGTCTCCTCAAATATCCTTTTTATGTGATTCTTGTCATTTTTGTATGAGTAATAGTATTAGTACTAATGTCCATACTTTCCCTAAAGTTTTTTGATCATCATAAGTAAAAAGTCATCACAAAAATAATCACATGGTAGTCAAGTAATGTGTCATCACATGTTTTGACTCTTTGTTCCTTTGTTTGTTCTCCATCTTTATGATTACAGTATCAACACAATGTTTAGCCTTCATTTATTTTGTGATCATTAACTTTTCACCTTTTCTGTATCTGGTGTGTTGAGAGCTGTCGGGGCGGTGGACTATGTCTGAACTTGAGACTAGGAATACTACCTACCAGGACATGGCCGCTATCTTGAGAGCTTAACCATGGTTTGGATGGCCAAACTCCCATACATTGTCATTGACAAACTCCTCCAAGGTGATGACATCCAATCAAGACTGACATGGGATACTTCAATCAAGACACCACTTACGTCTAATATAACGTCAGTGTTGATGATTGTGACACCACATGTCAGTGTCGTTACCTCCATAGGAAAGTACCAATTCTTGATGGGTGCAGGAATTACCCCGAAGACAAAGAATGCATTAGAAGAAATTGAAGACAGAGTATGACGTGAAAAATGCTAAGCATAAGACCTATCTTTGTAGCTTCCTGGTTAGAGTTGTCTTTTGCGTAGTTTGGCTGGAGGCACTATGAACATATACAATTATCACACCACTTTGTGTACCACCAACAAATACTTCCTAAGTCTCAATATCACTGAGTGTAGAAACATAATAAATTTTTGAGCCATTAAAGGTCTTGTAATTTTTGAAAAAATCACTAAGACTTCTTCTATGAGAAATCAATATTGACCTTACTTTAACTAATCACTTCTAATTCCTAACTCTGGATGCCCCCCACTTTTCTTATCACAAATCAATAAATCAATAATCTTGGTTACTTACAGTCTGGACCCATAAACAGAGTAAATTTGATCACATGCGTACTCAGCAGTAAACCCCTCCCTAACCATCTCACAAACTTAACCCAAAACACATTCCTCCTTTATTACCGGTACTTATCTACCCCCCTCTCCTTCTCAGTAAAGTCTTTTGCAGCCTTCTTGCCACCAAAACCTAGTACACATTCCAACCACAAATCATGTAAATACCTTGGACAATATGACATCTTTGCAGCAAACATTGGAAGAGGAGCAGGAGCAGGAGCAGAGCAGTTGTGACAGGAGAGACAGGAGATGTGATGCAAAGTCTCTTTGCTGGCCTGTTTGCAAGATGAGAGAGGTTACCATAAAATCACTCCAATATGCGCTTGAGAATTCCAAGATGACAACCCCCTTGGTATTTATATCAGTCTATTCATGTCGTAAGTAGATAACTTGAGATGACAATAGACATGACTCTTGAGTGCAAAGAGAAATACTCCTTCAAACTGTGTCAGCAGCTGAAACTCCCTCACCTTCAAAGTTATCTTCAAGAAGATCCATCATAACTTCTGCATCACGCCCACTAACCACCAATGGCCTCTTTTTGACAGGATTGCAACCATCCTTGAGAGGATTGCAAAATCCCATATCCCTGTATGCTTGCATGACTTCACCACGAGGTCAAACAAACACCAAAACATTGCCCTACCAAGTACCTTACATACTTGTGGCTCCATTCTATCTTGTAGATGTTTGGAACAGCATGATGAGGAATCCAATCATCAGTAATCCCAGAGTCAGGGTCCTCAAGGTAGGGAACATCCCCACCCTTGCAGAGAGCTGCTGCAACCTTCACATCCACATATGCAAGACTTGTGTCAGTGTAGGACTCATGCTGGCTGAGATCATTTTTCGAGTGGCCTTGGTAGTCTGTATCATCCTAAAACAAAATAGAGCCTTTAGTTATTGCAATGTTTCAATAGATCAATCAACAAAACTACAGCTTACTTTCAAAAGCTGTGCCCAAAAGACCAATTTGGTCTACCTGAAAACCCTCACCTTTCAAAGCATCATCCAATACTCATTTAATGCTTTCCTACAAATTGGGTCATCCTGACCTGAGTATGAGAGGATGAAGGCATTCTTGTCAGGGAAGTGCTCATTATGATACTCTAGCCAGGGGCCAAGCCATGGCCTGATACATTGGTTGGCATGGAGCATAATGTTCATCAGACACATTCTTTGACCACGGGAATCGTGCAGTGATGCCATAGCCTGGGTATGGCTCATAGGCTTGAAGATCCTCCTCCTTGAAGTTTTCTGTGTCACCAACCCTCCCTATCATACTCAGCTGCATGGAGAACAAAGCAGCACCATAGAGAGCAAGTTCATTGCTGTCTAATTTCCAGCAGGCTTTGATTATTGCATCATACTCTTGATGAGTTAGAGGTCAATACACTTAAGAGAGCACACTGAGTCACTGCGTCCAAAACCTTCTCATTTCTTTGATGAGACCGACCATTGCACCTGAGCTAGTGGGGTAACATCATTCCACTGGATGTTGCTCTTGGGGATAAAGTGGCTCACTGCCCTCTTCCATGCAAGTACAAAATGGAGGCGGTAGTGTAGTGGAGGAACTGCCGTCTCATTTGTCTTGGGGACACCATAGATGCAACTCTTGCACGAGTGGTAGAATTCATCCCCCTTGATCCCAATCAACTGATCTCTCGGAAATTCATTGTTGTGAGCATAATCAACCCCATCATGCCACTTCATGAACTCACAGAGGGAGGGGTGGTACCCTTCACGGAGCATTAGTTCATGGCATGCCCCCCTACTTGCTTGGTCATGTGACAGTTACTGGATGATAGGAGGGACAACTTCTGCTGAGGGGAGGAGGAGGTGCATACGGCACTTGATTTTTGTGATCATGGTCAGTGGGGAGGGTGGGAGGATTTTGTAGTGGTTGAGCAAGGGGGTGAGAGGCATCATCCTGGGGAAAGGCCTCAGGCAAACGCATCAAGAAAAGCCACATGCTGTTGCTGTTGCTGTTGGTGCTGGTGGTTGCTGTTTTGTTGTTGTCGTCGATGACGTGAAGACATGAATGATTGCTTTTGTGTGTGTTTTTTATTTGTATGATTTCCAAAACTCTGATAATCCAATTAAGCAGAGTTCTGATATTTTTTAGTAATCAGTTGAGTTACGACGGTGGTATTTTAGGCCCATCCATCTTATTTTGTTTGCAAAAATTGGTGGTAAGTAAACTGTGGTGACCACAAAAGGGGGATTTAAATCATCCGACTATTGCCGTATTTGGAGATAGTATTGTAAGTCCTGCATGGGACTTAGTACAGCCTACGGAAAATACCACACCGGTGGTATTTTAACATTAATATGTTAGTGTTTTGGTTTCTGTGTAGTAGTATGGCATAAGGTCAGGATAGAGTTCAGTCTTGAGAAAATTCATATCTCATGCTCCACCTCTGATAGTGTATCTTATGTATGTATCTCCATTGTAGGTACCTATTAGGTACCTCAGCTACACGTGCTGTACATACAAAATATTTTTGTTGAACGTCCTAGAGGGCTCAATATCCAGAGCATTCCGATTATGAAGTTTTTTATTACCATCCCCCACATTTAGTGTTCTAACAATTAGAATTGCACTACCTCAACATTGAAAGGTAATTCCGCGCCAAAAAGATTGGCGGGCATTTGGCATTGGCATCAACTTTTGTGTGATTTTTGCAATGACGAAGCGGCGTTTTGTTGTGAGAAAGAGTTGTGGTACGCTAGTTAGTAGGTATGGTAAGATTTTTTGTGCGCGAGATATTGAGATGGACGAAGAAGACGATAAGGATTGAGAGGGGGATAAAGATGATTTGTAGTTTATGGCGCTCCTTGTAATTTTTCATGTATTTTTCATTAAACCGTTCAAGCCATCTAAGCAACAAAGTGATCGCAGAGCGAGTCAGACAGTCAGTGAACTTAGATCGTATCCAACAGAATTGACTTACCCTTGTCAAAAGGCGAAGGCAGCAAACATCACACATCGCGCAATCATCAACAACATTCATCATGGCAATCACCACAGAAGTTATCGACCGTCACCTCGCGTCGTCTGATTTCTGCCAGCGACTCATCGTAGTGAGCATTCCGGATGATGAAGCGTCCGCATCAGGGAACGGGGACGAGTCGCCCCGCAAGATTTGGTGGCCCGCTCTGAAGTTTGATTCGTTCTCCGAGCTGATGAGCACAGTTCGATCCGACGTGGAGGAATCCGCGCACGTTAAAATTCTCAAGGGGATGATGCTAGTTAGCATAAATCGATTGAAGAAAGAGGCCGGGGTGGACAATGTTTGCTGCGTGGCATACTTGCTTGGTCGAACAGTGGTGGAGCGTTCCTTGATCCTTTTACCAGAATCAGACATTGATGACATAGTTCACGACTTTTATACCCATTCCGACGGAATGGCTGATGGGAACGAGGAACTTCGATTTGCAGCCGAACTCGCCCTCATGCGCCTGACAGAGGCTGTCAAACAGGTTGTTCCCGAGCACGCCGTGGGTGCCCATGTGATTTCGTCACGAGGTAACAAAACATCTAGCAGCAACGATCGCGATGTTTCTGGTGGCAAGGCAATTTGCTCGGTGGAAAAGTCTGGTTACGTTCCATCGGCAGCAGGGCCCCAACCAAAATCCTCTAGAATCAAGACCCTTCGTTCTGTTCAGCAATCGGGTACTCTTTCAAGTGCGAAGAAAGAAAACGAGAAATCAACAGCAAGGAATGGCAAGCGCGGAAGACCGAGGAAGGGCAGTTTTCCATTGAAAGGCAAGTCTGCTGCAGAGTCCCCCGCGAAAGGACCAAAGGATGTTGAGTCTCTCACTGGGAGTCCTAGTCCTGCTCAAATGAGCGTTGTCGTGAAACGCAATAATTCAGCAGTCTCCCCCCTCAAATTTTCCGACGACGGTGAGTCGTTGTCAGTTGCAACTAAGACACCTCGTTATATGCCTATTGAAGACAAGACTGCATCCTGGGGTGTCTTTTGGCAAGACATGAAAAGCAAAGGTTGGGGCTACCTTAATGGGGATGGCTTGGTTTCTTACTACTGGGTCCACCCCACCTGTGCTCACTTGAAGAAGAAAGATCTACTGAAAAAATGCAAGCAAGGAGAACATTATTTTACGTCAGAAGAGGCTGTTAAGAGGTATGCAAAGTTGCATCACGGGTGGGAAGGAGAGATTGATTCTCCCCTTTCTACCATGCCCGATCTCGAGATGGTCGACAGGATCAAGGGACACAACCGAAGCTCCAAGGTTGCCAGGCGTGTTAGGAAAAGCAAATCAGTCATTGCCTCAATGAAGAAAAAGCGAGACAAAAAAGGAAAGGGTCAACTGTCTGCTTCGAAGAAGGCACTCAGGAAAGCAAATGAGTCACCTCCTAGCGTTCCTGACGAAACTTCGAATTCCGGAGGAGAGGGTTTCAGCCTGGGGGAGGAGAGTTCAAAGGAAAGTACAGAGGAAAATAAGTTCAGAGGAAAGAAGCTATCGTACGGTCGCAAGAGGATGGGTTCTCTGTTGAAGTCGACGCAGACGCATGACGATCATTCGTCTACTGTCGGCACTGCTGAGTCTATGCCTGGTGACTCTTCCGGTTCAGACACATCTGTCGATCCAACATATAAAGTGATCACGAGTGGAGATGCATGGGAACTCTTAATGAAAAGATTTGGATTCTCTTACTACAAAGGAAAGTACTGCCTTCCTGGTAAGGAGAACAAACCAGGAATTGAATCTTCTGCTCAAGAGGGCATTAACTATTTCTCTTCTATCGAGGATCTGCGCAAGAACCTGTGTGCGTATGGCCTCCCAGAGTCGAAGAAGGCACTCTCTGAGACAGAAGAAATAGACATAGAACGCTGGGTGAGATACGCGCATGTGACGGGTCTTCCTGATGGAGCTTGCATAAATGAGAGGTCTGTTGGTGAACCTCTCACAATAAGAATCGCTTGGCAGTGGTTGCAAAAACTAGGCTTGGGGTATTCAAATGGCTACATTATTCCAAAGTCGAATTCAACTGAGAAGGTCAGGTTTGAGAGAGCAGAAGAGTTTTACTTACACCTTGCCCGTTTCGGCATTCCTCGCCTCGATGCCCCATCTGCTTCTGAATTGAACGCACACGATCGGCTTCGACTCGACTTGTTTATCAGCGCTCCTGGAAAAGAATTGGACACATTGTGAGTTGCTTTTTTTCTTTCCGCGTTAGGGTTTATATCTGTTCAAGAAAAGTCTCATGTTCTGTCTTGCATACCCTAGCAAACGCATAACACCAGAAAGCCACGAAGTCACGCCTCGTAGAACAAGAAATGGATCCCGAACTCCTGCACAATTCAACAGAGACGATCGGTTTGCCGATGAGGACTCGCCGATGTTGATGCGTAAGAGAAAACAGCCATCGAAGTATGCACAAGAGTTCGCGCAGCTTCAACAGCAAAGAGATCTTCCCTCTTTTGTCATAACTTCGGACAAGGCGATTGATCTCCTTGGGACTCATTACAACATCCATCATCATTGTTCCGGTGATGCATCATACTACTCCTTCACTGATAAGCATTCGAATCAAGAACTCTCTTTCAGCACCCTGCAAGACTTGAGGGTAAATCTTTGTGCATACGGACTGCCACCCATCGCGGAAGGTTCCAACATCAGTGATAAGGAGCAATCAGATCTGGAGTTTTGGATTCGTTGCGCTCGTATGAAAGGTCTACACAACCAACATGCAAGTATTCCTGAGTTTCGTCGTCTGGATCATCAAGAAGCCAAGGTTATCCTAAAGGGACTGGGTTACCAAATCAGTAAAGAACAAGGTCTCTTCGTTTTGCCGGGTGCTAACTTTCACAACCCAGTAATAGGAAAAGATGGCTGGTATAAACTCATTGACTTTGTAAACCACCTTGCGCGATTCGGGTTGGCTGAATCTGACAATCCTGACGGCAAATGTACTTTATCGACGGAGGATATATTAAGGTTCCAGCTGTTTGTTGCTGCTGTTGCGACTGTTGATATTTGGTAAGAACACTGTTTACATTTTTGCCTTTTATTCGATCGAGGCTAACATCTATTATCAAATCTTAACGGTACCAGCACACGTGCGAAGTTCCCGCCTCAGGTTGAAAGCTTTATCTCCAAAACGACTGAGTACTCTTCATCTCTTGATTCTTCTAATCTCAATCACACCCAAAGCACGGTATTGGAGGAAACCATAACTCAAGAACACTGCAGTGTCGAAGAGGCTCAACCTGCCGTAATGATAGAAAATCATGACTCACCAAAGCCTTCACCGCCCAAGAAACCCAAAAGTGATCAGACCTCGATGTTGAATTTCTTGACACAGAAAGCCAACGATGCAACTGAATGTTTAACTCCAACTCGCCCCAAGTCCAAGTTATCTCCATCCGAAGATGATGAAGAAGCTTCTAACTTCTCCGCTCTATCTGCTTCGTGCCTGGAAAAGGGCGACGACGACGTGGAGGCATGTTTTGTGGACACTCCTTCCAATCACTGCTCTGTCAATTCTAACTCCTTTACGCCCTCAGCATCCCACCTCACGAGCAAGGCTTGTTCTACAACTCAAGACAAAAACAAAGCAATGATTGATTTGAGAAAAACGAATTGGAACTCTTTAACGTCACAGGCGGCAAGCATTTCCGCAGACATCACATGGGAGGGGGCGAACATGTTGGACGACTCATCGTTGACAATCACGCCAAGAGGTTGTAATGATAAAGAGTCTTCACCTAGAAAAAATCTTTCATCATCTCCCAAAACACCCGCAAATACAACCGAGGCAAATATTCATCTACTTAACAGAGACAGTAAAGACGATGAATTCGTGGAGATGTGCTTACCAGACAAAGAACGAATTGTAAAACACAAGCTGGAGGTAGCCCAAATGGTGCTGCATGCGTCATTCCAAGGCAATTATTGCTCAGTGTCTTCAATGCCCAGCGCTATCACGGAGTTTATGTTCAAGCCAATTCAAAACGGTAAACCAGGTAAAGGACTGCCTTCGTCAGGCCCTGGATTCCTGTACGTATGTGGTCGCCCTGGAACAGGAAAGGTAATGCTTATAATTCTTGATTCATGTCTTACTTTCAGTTTCCCATCTGACAATCATGCGATCGATGACGCGATTTAGACAACTACTGTGTCACAGTGTGCCAATGACATCAGGAATTGGGCAGAAGCACAGGGCTACGACAAGCCATGTATTAGTTTGGTCAATGTGTCATCTTTGTTTGCATCAGCGGGACTGAAAGACGGGATCATGAAGGCAACACTGAAGCAAATAGCAAAGAAGATGGACATCGAAAAAGATCTCAGCATCAGCGCTCTCAGAAAAAAATCCCAGAAGAATGTTCTTATTTTGATTATTGATGAAGTTGACGTGTTGATTAAAAAGCGTGAGAGTGACGGAGAGAATTTCTTTCGTGAACTCGTCAGTTTAGCAAGTGAAAGTGATCTGAGATTCAGATTGATTGGCATTTCGAATTCCATCAACGATGAATACTCTGCACGAATGAAGGAAATCGGGTCTGTGAGTTTTTCTAAGCTTTGATTTTTTAGTTCTAGCTCAGCATCTTACCACTGTACAATCTTTCCCTCAGCCTCAAGTCCTTGTATTTCCTTCCTATGAGGAAAAAGACCTGCTTGCAATTCTCCATGAGCGCCTTGGCAAGAACGTAGTAGACCCAAAAGCTCTTGAACTTGTAGCAAGGAAGATAGCTGCTACAAGTGGTGATGCACGTAGAGTATTGGAGATTTCATCAAATGCCATTGGGAGATGTATCGATGGTATGTCGGAGGAAGAACTTAGGAAGGAGGTAGATGACAAAAACATGCCTCTAGTGAAAATAACCCATATGATGTGGGCGATTCGAGAAGGAAATGCCGTCAAACACGCTGATATCATTCGACGCCTCCCCCAGCTCGCCAAAATTGTTCTTTGCATAGCGGTCGCATATGGCCATGCAAAAGGTCCCAAGGCTGAAATTAGTATGCCACAGCTGAAACAGTTCTGTGTCGAAGCAACGAAATACGCTCTCTTTGAGGACACAGACATTGCAAGTATCATGAACCTGGTAGAGATGATTTGTGATGCTGGCCTTCTACGTACCGCAAACAACAGTCACTTCGACCCTCACGACCCTGACGAGAAACTGAAAATTGATGTTCAGCTGGATGATGTTGAATGCGCGTTAGAAGAAAGCTTGGTGAATGGAGAACATGGTGGCTTCTACTCGGGGTTGATGAATTATGTCAAAAAATCGATGTAAGGAAATTTGTTGGAACTTGAGACTCGATGTTTTGTATTGAACGTTGTGGCTTTGATCGCAGTAAGTGTTTATCATCCTATTGATTCCGTTCGTAATTTTCTAGAGATTTGATTTAACAATATTAATAGTTCAGATGAAATTGACGTACAAATAATATCAATAAATAATGACGGCTTCGTTGGTTTGTCTTTTCAGTAGCAGCATTGGTGGCACACTTCTTTTTCTTCTTCTGTATGAAGGATTGAATAAGACATGCCACAAAGTGGACGGACATTCCTGTACGCAAGCAAACTTACCATAAGCCATGTGTCAAACTTTACCTTGTAATCCTGAATGAGCAAGAATTGAAAAACCTTGGATTGGACCTTCAAAACATTGCCGAAAAAATCATTCAAAGGAAAAACACTTACTACAAGCCCCACCAGCCATCATCATCTATTTGCATGAATTGTTTCCATCACGAAGCAACTGATCCAGTAGAGCACTTGCACACTCCCTCATTCTGATTCAGTCATATTCACCATTATCAGCAAGGTTTGCAGTGAACTTAGAGAAGTCTTGATTGCCTTGGCATGGAGCATTTTTGCAGCTCATCGTGCATGGGATGATATGTGAGGGGACCGATGACAACAAAAGATCAAGCTTACTTGACACATGAGGCCTTTGACCACCAATTTGATCTACAGAAGAGAAATGACCACAAATGGGACACCTTTCTAGTGACTCAATGTCTTCAATCTGCACATAATCTGAGCGGTTGATGTATCGCATTGTTGCTGCATTTGTATCCAACTGCATACCGCAAGGCAAATAGCAATGAGTTCATTTTTCTTTTTTATCACAATATTTGCTGGTGGAAAGTCCATCCGTCTACAAGTTCGTGGTACCATGGCTTCCAAGTGGGGAGCAGATGGCAAGGTGGAAACATGTCTTCTTCTCTAGGCACAGCTGCACTTTCTCCAGTCGTTGCTGATTTCAGTTTCTTTGGACGCTTTATTCATGTAAATTTGTAGAGCTCATCTGGTGAGTCCATATCACAACAAAAAGATGGAGGGAAATGTCCTCCTCCAATGAAATAAAACAAAACACAAGGCTATTAAGATCTAAATTAATGAAGAACAAGCAAAAGTACAGGCTTTAATTTACTTATTCTCCACTCCCAGATTGAAAATTCCAGTCCTCGAACTTACCATATGTTATCATCCATTGGCAGAGCATGTCATTATCAATCATCAATAAAGTACGAACACGAAACAAATGAAGTGCCTGTGTTGACTGAAACAGCCAAATGAAATGAATCACATCCTGTGAACCAATGAAAAAATTCCAAAATAATCTACCTTTTCTCCAGTATAGAACCCTGTCCCACAAGAAGACCAGGTTATTTCATCAGGAAGCAACAATGAAATGGCCGCTATCAACTCATGCAACATGACAGGAAAAGTCTTTCTCTTAGTGAACACTGTTGCAGCCACCTTGTCAACATCGTTCTTCCCTACACATTCTTCTTTAACCCTTTTCTTTCTTTCTTCAATCAATCACAAGTCCGCTGATAAGTCCAGAGTTTTCTCCTCAGGACCTTCTCACAGCGCAGCAATGCCATTAAAAAAGATGGCAATTAATAGGTTAATTGGTCAATACAAATGTTTCCAGCAGTATCTTGCCTACCATATTTCAATGCTTGGGCTTTGAATATGATGTAGAATTGATGACTGTGTCAGTTGCAGATCTCACAAACTCCAGTGTTACCGTCCCTCTTTCCTATACAATCATGTCAATGAAAGGAGTAAACTGCTTCTCCACTGCCATCTATGTACACATGACACATCTATGTCAAATGTGATGATATGCCGACTTCTTTATCTGCATTCTCAATCTCCGAACTACCTCCCTTCTTTTTGGGAAATTTCTCATTGACCAGGTAGCCAACAATGTTTGCACCCTTGTCCCATGTTCCATGAGTCTCAATGTATGGTGCCTTGTACCTCAGAGCACAGGCAACTAGATGCTTCAAGCCTTTTTCTATTTTGTCATAATTTTTCCAATTTCCTATTTCTGATGTTGGCAAGACAGATGCCATTAGATGGTTCACCAGATGTATAGGTGAACCTCAAATTAATACCCAGAACACGATTAAACGTGATAAACTGCTCACCTTTTTTGTCACTTTGTCCTAAATCTTAGGCATCATTGACTTTTGTGATTGATCTCTTAACTTTATTTTGCCTCAAAAATGCAAGTTGGATGAACTGCCACAAGATGTGGTCCAGTATTCTATGGGGCATTGTCATTAAGTTTCGGAGAGAAATGGAAAGATAGACCAAGCACATTTACTCCTGGAGGCAATCTACGTTTGCTGGATGTTCCCTTGGTTACGTCGTTTGATACCACTCAATTTTTCTGGGAAAATTTGGATGCAACAGTTTTTGTTTTTGCTTAGTTGTTGACAAGTCATCATTAGTTTCTAATTATGCTGCGTGCATTGTCTGAAAGTTGAACAATAGCAAGCTATCTCCTACATGGATCTGTCAATGGAATGGGCGAGAGGGGTCGATGCTTTTCACAATGATATCTCAATGACTGCCAGTTTGTGTGTTGTTGCCAGTCTCGTCAGGTACCTCTCGTCAGTACCTTCTTTTGATCCACCACTGATTGTTGCAATCTTTCATCACTCTTGATATTATTTCTAATCTGCAACATTTGAACCAATTTCTTCACCTCTATCCCCACCCTCCATTGCATCCTTTTCCTCCCTCTCTCTCTCAATGTCAACCATGTTCAACCGGCCAAAACACTCCATCGATCTTCCTTGCTCAAAGTTCTCCATTTGATGATTCTTTTGGAATTGTATTTGTAATATTGTGGAGGATTGTGTGCACCCTGCCTGGATAGCTTGGGGAAGGGTTTATCAAGTTGGGATGTGGGAAGGTCAAGAAACAGAGTTTGCTGGAGTTTTGGTGTGAAGAACATTTAGTAAAATATATGTGTATCTGGTGGCAGAGAAAGAGGATCTTTGTTCAGATTGAAAGGAGGAAGCCTTGCTTGTGGGATTTTTCCTTTGGGACTTTTGGAGATTGCTGATCTTGTTACGTATTAGATGTGCTGTTTACTTTTCTGTGTTTGTATCTGATATTGAACCCCTCTCACTACCTTGTTCTGCTGGAGGGGGTTGTCAAGTGCGCTCTCTTGCTCAATAACACTCATCTTTCTTCATTCCTTAACCAAACAACAGACCAAGATAATTAGTTTTGAGTCAAATTGACAGCTATTTCATCTTGAAACATGGTGTAGAAGCCCCACTGTGATCAATTTCAACAGGTAATCTCACTTCAAAATAACTATGTTGGTCCACATCAGTACCGATTACTTCCTATATTTTGAGGGGATAACAGTGAAATTTGCAAATCACCCATGAATTAATACTTTCTTTTTTAAAATCAGTTTAGTGGAGCCTTCCCAATATTTTTAGGGTGAATAGATTCTATTTTTCTAGGTTCTTTTTCTAGTTTTAGGCCAGAAAGACGTTCCCATCCCCAAAATTATTCTCAAATTTTGAGAAGAGTATTTTACGCCCTATTTTGCCATCACCATCTCCATTCAATTCCCATCTGAAAAAGCAATCATTTGCCACTACTTTCATTGTCACGGTGGTCAATGAAAACAAAAGCTATGCCCTTGCTGATGTTCCATCATCAGATGATGGGGGAGAAGAGGAAGTTGACTCAGAAGAAAAGATGTTAGAGTCCACCGTGTAGCATGCAAGTCGCACTGCTCGCGGCACAGTTGGAAAGTTGACCCCCTCCCCTGCAGTTGCTGCTGCAGACACAGTCCCTCCAGTTGCCACTGCTGTAGTTGTCACCGCAGATGCTCTGCCTGTGGCTTTGCCTCCCAGTCCCCCAGAGGCGGCAGGTGGCGCAAATGCTCTACCTCCAGCTGTCATAACACAAAATCCCCAAGCAGTAACCCCTCAATCTGGCACGGCTACTGGTTAAGGACGTGGAGGAAGGAGAGGTTGGGGAGTAGAGGTGCTAGATTGGGTAGGTTTCAAGCAGGACAGAGAGGACATTCTGTTGGTAGGTTAATCTACTGCATTCAAGTACTTGAGCCCATGCTTGAGTCAATTCATGAGTATTGCCCATCTCAGGGAGTAGCTCATCGCTGCGCTCAATTCCATCCAGGATTGGAGAGGACAGGAGATCATTTGAAGAAAAATTCAATAAACTGTCAAGAATGAAGGCCCCTAATGGGGAATTGAACATTCCTCCCACCATTCAGGAAGCAACAGGCAAAGGTTATAAGATTGTTAACCATTGAAAAGTCTGAGGGAGCCACAGGGGTGGAAGAAGAATGCTTTGCTGCAGAAGATGGTAATGGGGTAGAGGACAATGGAGATGGAAACAAAGATAGGCCTCATCAGGTAGAAGTTAATGGAAGCAAGGGAGGGCAGATGAATGATGAGAGTGATGCAGGTAATTCACGTGGAGGTTTAGTGAGTATTTGATTGTTTCATGCTTGGTCTGGATCTTCCCTTTTTGCTGTCATTCCCTCACCCACCTTTAGAGTGTCACTCCCATTACTAATCCCAAGGGACAATGTCATAGACAAGGCATGCAAGAAGAAAACGAACCATCATTTTCCCATGTGACAAGAGATGGAAAGACTGCAGAAACTGACAAAGATGCTGACAGAGAGGCTGACAGTTAACATGGGAGGTTTATATTTATTCCCTGGGAGACTCTCACTTTTGTGTTATTAATTGTGCTAAAGATTTATATTTTAGAATGAGTTAAAGAACAAGATACTCTTAAAATCAAGTGAAGTAACATTATGTTATCTTTGATGATAATGATTAGTAAAATATACAAATATCATTTACAAATTATCCAGCTTACTAAAATAATTATTTATGGGACATGAAGAAACTCTATATTTGCAACAACATCTAAGTGCAACATGTATACTGTTTGAATCTGGTTCATACCCACCAAACATGCACGAAGATCGAATAGGAGCAACAAACTAGTCATTATCCTTTTCCTTTCTCCCTACTCTTCATACGACAATGTGTCCTTAGCCATGGGATGGATTATTGCATGGCTTGTATACCCCATCCCGCCACTTGTCGCATTGATGTTTCTTCTGGCCTCTACGAAACACCTGCCAATTGTTTATCCAAATTCAACATGTCATTACCAGCAGTCAAATAATCTTGTGACGATTGATCAAGAAGGGAATGTTTATTGTGCAAACATGCAGAATCAATGACAACTTGAGCCCAGTTTCATCTAACACTTGCTCTAGTTTATGGTACAAGATTCCCCAATCAGCAACGGTACTGTCATGGGAACAGCCAGGCTTATTGTAGTAACATGCCATAATAGTTCCATCTGGTGCAAATCAAAGAACAGCAGTGAAAAATGACAGCGCTTCCTTCCAGCTGTTGTAGAAACGTGACTGGGTAATGTCATCTGGGGCTTCGTCAATCTTAATTTGCAGACCATCCATTGGGGAAGGGCAAGGTAACACCTCTCAGTCAATGCACAATATTCATTGAGTTTCTTGTGAGAAGGGATGTCTATCTTGGCAATGGGGTCCTGTTTCAAGAACAATGCTGTGGGCAAACTAGTATATTTAGCAACAGCAGTGTAAGTAACACTGAAAAGCAACTGCAAGAACATCTAAGATCCTCGAATGCCCGTCCATGCCAAATACAAACCCAGACAGTCGTCTGCCATCATGAAGCAAGGCCTTGCAGCTGAGCTGATTTTGAGGATAATGAAGCCATTCACATCCACAAATGGCGTATACTCCTTGTACATGGGAGAAAACATCAACATAGGTAATTGAAGGCTTCCAACATGAAGCTAGTGAATGTGATCATGGCTTGATCCTTATGCAATTGGAATACTTTCTGCCATGGACTGCTTTTCACAGATGTCAGGGAAACTTGTTGAATACAACGTGGGCAAAGTCTGCATTGATAGGAACTCAGGCCCTGTCAATGTGTGTGTCTGTACCAAGATGCAACTGGCAGCGATCTAGCTTGTGAATGCACCAAACCTAATTTCTTATTTAAAAGGTTATGCTTCCTCTTGTTTAACTCAGGAGACTGTGACAACTGAAAACTTCATCATGTTAACCACATGGTGCCTCTAAGATTTGTTTTCTTCCTCATTCATTGAGGCAGCAAAAAATCTTGCCATGGCTGCTACCTATCCTTGATAGACGTAGGTCTGAGCTCAGTGTTCAGTAGCTGCAATACTACACTGTGCTCACCTAGGTCCTTCTAGGTGCAGCGCCCTACGTAACCCAGTTACGGGCACTTTTCCACCACACGAAGTGTACCCATGCAGAGGTCTGTCCGGCCTCTGCTATTCTTCTGACACCTCACCGGTGACAAAGATACTTTGGTGGCAATTCTCTATCATGAGAATTGCCACAAAATCTTCCTTGATTAATCCATCAATTGATCAGCTATTCAATCCTCCGAATTCAATCTTTTTTCCATCCTACCATGTCCATCGCTCCTGCTGCCGCTTCTACGCTCAGTCAGTATCATCGCGCTTCGTCTTTTTGTTCGGTTTATTGTTGCTTTGCCTGCCTCGTCTTGTCGTGGGAGTATGGTGATGGCCCATGGAGCTCCGGCTCTGCCTTCTTTCTGTTGCGCTTCTGGCCTTGGTCGATCATAGGCGCCCCACCCTCCCTGCGAAGCCGTTGGGTATCCGGGGTGCCAACGACCTGCTCTGGCCACCGAGCGGCTTGGACGTTGCCCCTGGACTTCGTCCACGGCTTTGGTTCGCTCCTGTTGTCTTCTGTTGTGACTGCTTTGACTGCGTTGCCGGCTTGCGCAAAACGCTCCATATCTCTTTGGCACAATGGGTGCAGGTGCCCGGTGCCTGCCATGAAGTGGTAGGGCCCCCGTTCGCGAATTGCAACGACGGCACCGGGATCACTATCCGCACCAGGACTGGCAACTATGTCCCTGCCTTGTCACCGGTGGCACGAAGTGCTCCGGTGTATTCCCCGTCGCAAAGCAACCGGAATAACCCAGTATACAATCTTGATGGGCCACCGATGCACACAGTGCATCCGTGCACCATACATCGCGAAGCGCCGTGAACCGATCCCGCGGCCACAACATCTGTAGCCATCAGCACAGCAAAGCTCTCTCCTTCCGCATCGCACCGCAATACAGTTGGACCCCATAGACACAACACAACCGGTCCAGCCAAGTCAGGGTTACCAGAGACAGTTCTGGCCCTTCCTCTCCTCACGGCACCGCCGTTCGTATCCTCGCCGAGACCCGGCTTTGTCGTGAACTCGTCGCACCCAGCCTTTGCGCTGGTCCTGGGACCTGCAACTCATGCTCCTCCCTCTCTCTCACAGCCTCCATAGGCACCATGTGCTATGGCACCACCCAAAAGTACATCACGGATACCCGTACTGCTTCTGCCGATGCCACCATGGCGGCAAACAGGTACGTCAACACTACCTTCAAACAGCGTTTGTCCACCCTCCAAGACACGACCGTCTTCCCCGGGGTATACGTTTTTAACGAGAAAAAACACATTAAACCAGTCTTCTTCCCCAAGGAAGTCCAGATTCCGGGGGCCCCCAACTCCGAGGATGGCAAAGAAGAGTACCTTCTTGTCCATGGTTCCAACGACCCCTCCACCTTCCGCCCCAAGCTACTTCCCTTGGACGTGGCCAAGGTCGCCCTCGTACTGGTCCCTTCCAATGTGTCAGTCCCTGACTTATTCAGTCAATGCCCCAACAAGAACGTCATCCCGTTCTGCCATGCAGACGTGGTCTCCTTTGCCCCTGGCTTTGCCGCGACTCTCCCGTCACAGACGGATTCGTACCTCCTCCTGGCACTGCCAGTTTTGATCCTCATCCTCTATAGCATGGACTCCACCATACGGGGACCAATCAACGAGGGACATGTTGACTGCTTCGAAAACAGCCTGTCTGGGAGTAGCTGGTGGTTGGACCACATCGTCAAGTGGTCCCACCCACTCCAAGAAGCCGCCTCCCAGGAGCGCGATGCTTTCAAAGAGAAGAAAATCCTCCCTACTCTTCAAAGTGCTGAGTTCACCACAGCGGTGTTCCTTCCCTCGAAAGGGGTCTCGACTGACCTCAAAGAGGAGATCCAGACCACATTCACCTCGCTCAAGGAGCTAGTGAAGGCGGCGGATGCCCTTAACCGCTCCCCCATTCCCAAAGTCAGCACCTCACCCGGCAAGTCAGTCCGTATCCCCAGGAAGTCAAGGGCCAAGGCCTCTGACGACTCCGTCTCTTCCAAGGAGGACGAAGCCACGTCTTTGTACACAGCGAGGGACTATCGCCGCACAAAGTTCCTACTTGCAAGCCCAGTCCTCGACGTCTCCGGCCAGTTCTCTCGTCCGAGTCTAACGGAGCAAGGCTTTGCTATCCTTGACATCAAGGATACCAAGATGGCGAATGCCGCCATGGGTAATGACTTCACCTCCATGATGGACAGGTTCTCTTTCGAGACCCACTTCCTCTGGAGGTTGGTGGACCAAGGGAGGGTTGACCACCTAACCTGGGCCCTCCTCACCCACAGTGATTTCGAGCATCTCCCGCTCAGCTCCATCGATACCCCCTTCACCGAGGGCAGGAAATTTCAATACCTCTTCCTAGTCCCCGACTCACGGGCACTGGTGCACAAACGGGAGCTCCATCTGGGCTCCCGGGCCCACAAAGAAATCCTGGGTGAATGCTCCGCGAACCTCTCCAAGGTCGACAAGACTATCCGTCATAGTCACAATGTCTTCACCCCACATGCCTTTGCCGCTTGGATGGCCAACTGCGCCGCCTATCAGGCGTCAGTATACATAAACCACTGGCATGGCGACGCTAATGTGCCGTACTCGGTGACCAACACCTTCCTCTTCCGCACCTTTTACCAGTGCGCGGACCTCGTCACCTCCGGCCAAGCCAGGTACTTCTTCAAGATACTGCCGGGCAGTCCTGCCAACATCCTCTTGTGGCTCACAAATGTCGTGGACCAAGCCACCATCCTTGTCACTAGGGGCGTCAACAACCCCATCATGATCAACCACACCCTTGCTGGCGACTTCTCCAAGATACAGTCCTCCAAGTATTACAAGGCAAGCCAACTTGTCTACGACACCTTTGACAAGTTTAACAAGGTCATCACGGGGATGGATAACCCCCCGACCTGCCTGCTTTTCAAGAACTACAAGTCCAACACCGCTAAGAAAGCATCGGAGAAAGATGCCCGTCAACGAGACCGTCCGGCCGCCCCAGCCGCTGCTGCCCCAGTGGACTCCTCCGGCAAGCGGTTCAAGATCTCCTGTGGGCCTGGCGGTTTCTTCTTCTGGGCAAAAGAGGGTCGCATGCCTATGCCCCCCGAAAGTGACAAAACCAAGAGGGTGTGCCTCCTGCATGCCGCCACAGATCCGGCCTCTCCTGCAACAATGGACGTTGTCCCATGCTGCACTCTTCCCCCTCCGAATGGCCCGAGTCCACCCTTAATGGGTGGATCAAACTCATAAGGGTATCCTTCAATCCTGACGTTGTCCCCGGGGACATCGTCATGAAAAGCCTGAAGCCCACCCCCAGGTAGTCTGCTTAACGTTGTAGTAAACTATATGTGTAACATGACCACGCCTCACCTCATTAGACTACTTGTTACATTATGTTAGTCCTCTCCCTTACCTTGTTCGCTGTTCGGGCCCTTCCCGTCCTCCTCCGTGACCACTCCCATGCCCACCCGGCATAGCCGACGCCACCACGCTGTCGTCTCCACTCACGCTCATCCACCGTGGCTCCCCCAAAGAAAACCATTCGTCACCACCCGGCCACACCACGGGTGTCACCCCCGGGACTCCTCCTCAGATATCCCATCACCGAACCTTGCCACCACCACCAACCATACCGTCTTTGGTGGCAGTCAAGCGGCACTTGTCCGAGTTCAACAAGAAATACCTGGGCCTCGCCGACTTCGCCACCGCCACCGCCACCCTAGGGTAGACCTTTTACTCAACGCTGGTTTCAACCTGCGACGACATTCTCCACGCAGTCCCTTGGACAGTGTCCATACCCTCACGGGTACCCCTCCGCCGGACGGCCTTTGGTCGCCAGGACTCCCTCCACTCCTTCACCCAAGAGGCGTCCTTCGAGACCATCCTCTTCCCCCTGCTATGATTGGGGTACCTCAGTGTCACAGACACATCCAACCTGATGGCCACACAACTCCTCATGTCCCACCTTGCCACAAGTTATGTGGCATTACGGATGTATGACTTCCGTATCCTCCATCAGTATGACCCGGATTGGGCATCACAAACCGCCATTCCTCTCGCCAAGCGACACGCTATGCTGGCGTGTCTGTTCCACTACGATCTTGACCCCCCCCCTCTCATGCGCTACTTGGGGAACAACTATACCGGCACATACCGGGACATCCCAGGAACCATTGCTGTCTTGCGTAGACATAACCTAGATCCACATTTAATTCAACAGTATACACGTGTCATGCTCACAGGCTGCCCCAACCGCTTTGTTGCCAAGACCACACGAGCAAATGCAGTATTGCACTGGCGTCGTTGGAATCATCCTTCCATAGACAAAAAACTCCCACAAGTCCTCGCCACCATGAACAAGGAGGATCGGAACAACTACGTCATTCCACTCCCACATTGGATAGCGCAGTTCACCCCACATCTCTTCTTTACCCCCCAGCACATTCTGGAGAAACCCGGGAAGAAAGACCGTCAAATTTTTGATGCATCTAGGCGGTACACGCCAGAGTCCACCCCCATCAACATGATGACGTCTACCCCACACGGTTCATAGACCCCCTGTGTTTTTGGCAATGTGAAAGATGCTGTCCTGTCCCGGATATACTCGCTACGGGCCGATAACCCCAGCAACGACATTGTAACTCACGCCAATGACATAAAATCTGCCTTCCGGCAAATCAAATTGCACCCAGACATCATAGGTGCCTTTTCCTACATCATCGCCGATATCTTGTTCCTGTCTTGTGGACAGCCCTTTGGCGCCGATTTCTGCCCTGCAAACTGGGAGGTCGTTTGTCAGGTGCTTGAGAAACTTGCTACCTCTTTGTCTAACAACGACACCCTCCGCCAGAAACATTGTCAATACCTCAACCGCCTCTGGTGGGATAGATCCCTGGGGAAACCTTCCACAAAGGAGCTGGCTTGGGCGGTCAAGGATCCACATTTCCCGTCCCCTCGCACCACAGTCCATGCGTTGGAACCAACCCCTCATCAGGTATATGTCAACGATGACATCTACGTGGATTGTACGACACCCATCGCATCGAACGTGCGGCTGCTGCCAGCATCGAAGACATTTTCGTCCTGCTTGGCCCTTTGGCCCTCAACAAGCACCAAGACCCCATATCTTTTGACAAGCTCAAGGAAATGGTAATTAGTCCTATCAACCGCATCTTGGGACACATTCTTGACACTTGCCGCCTCACGGTTGATACTCCGGAAGACTTCCTCGTTGCACTCCGGCGACACCTCAACACTACATGGGGACCCCATTGCAAAAGCTTCACCGTCCTCAAGGCAGAGACCCTCGCAGGTCAATTGGGCCACATCAGCTTCACAGCACCATGGCTGAAACACCTCATGCCACACGTGTATCAGTCCCTTGCGGCGGCACTCAAGCTGAACCCTAGCTCCCTTATCACAACAAGTGCTTCCTTCCACTATGCCTTGAAACAAATAAAGCACGCGGCGACCCTCGCTCCCCCGGACACCAGCCGCCTTTACAGCTTTTACCACGCCGATGCAGCCCGGACCCTCCATCGGGCAAAAATGCTTCACCACGTGAACTGTACCCTACGGGCGGAACTGAGCCTCATCCGGGCCACACTCTCCGACCCCACCCTACCAACCCCGACACCGATCAGTCACTTAGTGGAGCCCGGACCCTGCTCGGGACAGCCTTCAGCGATTCCAGCCTGCTCACTGCCGGCGGTTACTCGCCAGTTCTAGGGTTCTGGTGGTACCTCGAATGGCCCGACTCTGTTTGTGCCCGTACGCTTAGACATATTAAAAATAATGAGGATGGTTTGCTTATAGACATTAATGTCCTAGAATACGCTGCCATCACTATCACTTACCTAGCCTGCTACCACGCTATTACAAGATCTCCGCCAGATGGTGGTGACGACCCATACCCGGTTGTCCTTATCCAAGACAGACAACTCCTCCAGCAAAGCCTGGGCTCTGAAAGGCGATCGGGTCTCCCTTGCCGGCCGCGCCCTCGGGCGCCTTCAAGCCTCTCTCCTTCTACGTAATCCAGTGGGGGCACATTTCTCACACATCTCAACTTGGGAGAATGTCGTCGCGGACCTTTTGCCACGCATCCCTTTGGAACTATCCCTCATTACGGAGTTCCCTCTCATTCGCCAGACCCAAAAGGGACTCAATGGTTGTCAACGATTCCTCCCAAGTGCAGAGCAAATCTCATGCATTATGGACGCTCTATTACGGGGCATCTGCACCAATCCCATCGTGCTAAACAAGCGATTACTGACTGCTCCAGGAAAAACCACTTCCTCGCCTGGTGCTCTTGCATAGGTCTTCCCGACCCTTGCTGCCCCTTGGCACCTCTCCAAGCACGCAACTTCATCCTTGCGTGTTACGCCGTCTCCCTTATATGCGGCGAGACGCTAAAAGGCCGGGGCTTTTTCATTCGTCACGCTTCCCTTATGGGCTATGTGTCTCAAGCGGTACGGTGTCACACCGATCGCCAACTCCCCTCTCCTAGGATTGGGGTTCCTATGGACTACACATCGCTCATGACCGACCCCGTTCGGAAATATGAGAAAGTCCCAAACCGCTGTGAAATGATTCATGACCCCATGATCACAGAGATCATTACCCGGACCCGCAAGGCCCCAAGGATAGCCTCACTGCCGCCATGGGTGACTGGATCTTCCTGGGTCAGTACAACGGCTTTCGCAAGAGCGAATGGTGCAACGACCACCCTACAAAGTACGCCCGTATCGAGGACCCCCTATGGACCGGTCCCGATGCTGTCTCCTTCATCCTGGAGGACATCTCCTTTTTCACCCCGCCCGGCGTCAAACTCTCCAACATACCAGCACTGACTCTTGACCAGGTCGGCTACAGCACAATCCTACACCGTCGTCAGAAGAAGAACGACAACTTCCAAACCATCACGTACGGGAAGTGCACTTCCAATCTGACCCTCTGCCCTGTCGCCGCCATGCTACGCATTGCCCAACGTGCCCATCACCTCCATCTCCTGGCACTGACGCCAGTAGCAGTTTACTTCGACGAAACTCGTTCGTCCCGACGCCAGATTACCGGGCGGGAGGTCACTACCTACCTCGGGGATGTTGCCCAACAGGTATACAAACTACCTTCTGACAATCCACAATTAAAACTATGGAGCCCGCATTCTATCCGGGTCACCGCCACCAACCTCCTGCATAGGGCACGCTACTCGGACTCCTTCATCAAGAACCGCCTCCGCTGGAAAAGCAATTCATTCCGAGTGACCGACTTTAAATTTGTTAGTCATTTTATCTCTCCCTAGAGAATATCACCGGTCCGGCGAAGTGAACTAACAAATATAAAAAACGGTCGACTAACAAATTTCATCAAATTTTTTAGCAACTTAACAAATTTGAAGGTTGCTCGCAAGTCATAGAGAGTACTGAATTCCTATCGTACAGCATTTTCTTCCAATTCTGGTGGTTAATTTAGGAGGGTAAGGCTTTTGTGGTCTGTCCATCGCCATAAGAGTTGGTCACTGACAAATTTGGTCTGTAAACATGGACACACGAGAAAAGAATTTTTTAGTTCGATATTTGTTTGTGACTTCTACTCGGACAACTAACAAATTTGGAAGTTGGTTACACGCTCTCTTCCTTTTTTCAGAAGAAAGGATGAGAGCGCGTAAAACGGCCTGCAAGCCGCCTTAATGCCTTTTCTAATGAAACAGCCATTCTGAAGAGAGCGTGTAAAATGTCGTGAATGGCGCGTGATTTAAATTATTTTCTAGTAACGATCACGATCTGGGATCTAGTATGGTACCCACACTTGACTCGCATGACAAAAAGCTTATTTCGGCCATAAGAGCCAATTAGACGTAATTTCCCTGTTCTCTGGTGCGTTGGATGATGGCCGCGATCCACAAGAATCGCGATGTGAGCGATGATGTGGAATGGGCCAGATGGCCGCTATTAACTCTATTTACTTATGTCAGAGAAGGGGTACTCCTAACTCTCTACTTCAACTAAAAAATCGCCCCGAATCTTCACTCGATCGTGTTTTTCTGGCAGGTGCCACAACGGGGCTGTCGGCGTCCCAGTTCCAGCACGGGGCGAAACGTTGGTCCCAGTTCCAGCACGGGGCTGGTAGCTTTTTGGGGCCCAACATATACATATCATTTCCTAAGAAATAATGAATATGACTCATCTCTGAAAAAACAGTCTTACCTGAGGGATGGGGCATCTTGTATTGCCAATAAGAGATCTGCAATCCGCCGTTATATACATAACGACGTCACAAATATACCATGTGGTGTGGGATGAACACTTTCGCCACAGTCTTACCTGAGGGGGGTCTTTCTGCCTGGCAGATTTAACTATGAAAATGAGATCTGATGTCCGCCGTTATAAACATAACGACGTCACAAATATACCATGTTGTGTGGGACCAAAAGTTTGGCCAAAGTTATATACACAACATCAACGTCAAAAAACAATCCTTTTTTCCAACTAGTCTTACCTGTTGTTTCGCAAGGTTACATACATAACCAAGGTGTAAAACACACCAGATTTCAGCATTCTGTTAGAACCTTCAGTTATTGAAGCACAATGTCATCATCAGTTGTATACATAACAAATACGCCATACTTCAAAACATCAAAATGAAGTCTGACTTTCAGTTCCTGCGCAATCCAAAAATATCGACACCATGATGCAGCATTATCTCCACAATCATCGACCTGCCCAATCCAAAAAGATCGAACATAGCAAGACCATGCTGCAGCGCTATCTTCAAAAACATCGAGAAATCGATCCTGAGGACATAAAGAAGCATGACTCTCAGGTCCTGTGCAATCCAAAAACATCAAAACCACGATGCTGCATTATCTCCAAAAACATCGAGAAATCAATCCTGGGGCATAAGTCCTGCGCAAATACAAAAATATCAACACCATGATGCGAAGCATGGCTCTCAGGTCCTGTGCAATCCAAAAATATCAACACCACGATGCTGCATTATCTCCAAAAACATCGAGAAAATCAATCCTGGGGCATAAGTCCTGCGCAAATACAAAAATATCGACACCATGATGTCCCATTGCTCATCCAAAAATATCGACACCATATTGGCTGGTGTGTCTCATTAAACATCGAGTGATCAGTTGGTACTCACCTGGCGCATGCCAAAACGAACCATGTTAAAAACATAACCCCGTTACAAACATACCACTCTCCCTGTTCCATCATTTTTCCAATGCTCAAAACCTTTTCCATGGCAACCCCTTCAGTCAAAGTAGCGCATTAGTTCATGTTATATACATAATTAATGAACAAAAATCCCAACATTCTCACCTTTGCTGAAATAGGTTTTTACATATGATCAATGTTAGGAAATGCCAAAGTGTCAAAACTGCTTTTTATATTCATGACAATTTCGTGTACTTACCTTTTTTAGATGATAGAATGTCATGTCGTTTTCATCTTCTTGCCTTCCTCTGGAGAGGTAGCACCCATAAATTTACACACAAAATGATGTTATATACATAAAACTTGACATACATAATAGACTTAACTGTGCAGCAAGTTATGTACATAACAAATAGATATATCGATTTTGCTCAAACAAAGGAGTATTGCAGTTGTGTTAATAAAATAATGCGCGCGATGTACATAAACAGTTGATATATACATAACCCATAATTGTGCAGATATCCTGTCGAAATTCGCGCGCGGGAATAAAGATTACGTCAGGATACCATACGTTTTTCTGCCTTATGCGTGCATGAGTTCGCAATACAAAATCGACGTAAATTTCTTCAGTCCACGAACTCATCTACGCGTGAGTTCGTAATTTCGTCAGGTATCCTGATGTGTCTTACAAACATCATCAAATACAGGTTCCAACGTTGAATATAATGGTCATGAATGACCTCAAATTTGCGCTGAACAAAACGCGATGCAAATTATTTGTGTGCACAAGTGTGGCAACACCTTGTAATACATAAAACATAAAATATACCATGCAAGAAGCTATCTCATCTGCCCAACGTCATGGTGACGAAGCCCATGCACAGGTTGCGGCAACCCTAGGAGTATATGAACCCCATCCTCGCTCTTCACGACGACAACGCAGCACCCGCTATGGAGCAGCTGCTGCTGAATTGTTTGAAAGGGACTTTGGAGGAGGGGGGCATGGTGGCGCTCATGTTGGTAGTCACACAGGCAATGAAAATAATAGGCAAAATCATGGAGGTGGAAGTACTAGAGTCATAGTAGATGCTCATGGCAGGATTATTAGGGCGGAGGGAGGGGGGGTTCAAAGAAGACACAGTCGAGTTTTACCAAATGCTGTTGCTGCTGCTGTTGATAATCCTCCTCCGCTGCTAGCAACACCGCAACAGAATTCCCAGCAACAGCAAACTCAACATCAGCCTGCACCACAACAACAGCATGTTGAAACAATGATTGCTCCAGTCATGCCTGCTGGACCTCCCCTCTTGGATCAAGCACAGATTGCAGCCGGCGTTCGTGATGTCCTCCGTTCACGGATCTCTAAAAGAGCCGCAAGACATATGATGATTACAACACACGGATTATCAGATTCTTCTTTGATAATTGTTCCCAATTCCCAAACATGATCCATCCAGATCTCATGGGTACTTTGACTGTTGCACATGAAGAGGACCGTAGCAGGAGAACACGGTCTGGAGCTCCAAGTAAGTTGAGAAACTCCATCAATAATGCCATCCATAATGCCCTATCCAATATCCGAACTGAAAATCCATCCACTCATCCCATGAACTTAGAGAACCTCAACTTTCACATCCTTGCTTGTTATATGTCTACATTTTCAAAGACATACACTCGCAACAATCTACCAGAAGAGGACATCATCTTAACCGAGGGTGATGATATGACAAACCGTACTTTCACAATTCGCCTTCGTCCATCATCATATGATGGTGTCACCTCCTCTCTGGCCAACCTCTTCACAGAGTGCAATGTTGACAGGGATATCAATCCTTCAACAAAAGAAATGTGGAGGGTTATTGCAATATATAAGAAGGGAAGTCGAAGGAAGGGAGCACGAGAGCGGCAGGAGCTTGGTCTTCGGACATCCGAAGGAAGAGATCCATTGCCATTTGCGGCATATGTACACCTTGCTGAGATTCTTAACCGCAGCAGCAATCCTGAGCATGTTGCAGCTCATCTGTTTTTACTCATTGACTGGAATCTAATCTCCAGGGCAGATGGTGTAATTAGTGCAAATATTGAGCTTGTTGGTATGTGGAGTGATGCACTCCGATTTGAGATAGGCCCAACAAAGACAGATCAAGATGGCACCAAGCATGTCGACCACCCTTCCATGTCTATGCTTGCCCAGAAACCCCTGCCATCTGCCCGCTTGTTGCATTTTGCAAACATCTTTTATGCAGACCTCGAATTCTTCTTGGTAAGTGTAAATTGTTTGAAGGCTCAAATCAATATGAGCACTACAACAATATCCTTCGCACCATCGTGAACTCTCCTGAGCATCGGCAAGCCTTCATTGATCGTGGGCTGACACCATCCTTCTTTGGGACTCATTCCATGCGGAAAGGTGCAGTGACTCATGTTGCTTGTGGTGTAACATCATCTCCACCTATTGCATCTATTTGCATTCGTGCAAACTGGAAAATGCCAGGAGTGATGAACCGATACATAAAATATGAAGCAGCTGGTGATCAGTATGTTGGAAGATGCGTCTCTGGCCGTAGCAGGTTAGGTAAGGGATTTGCAGAGAGCCTTCCCTACTTTGATTTTTCACTCTTTGATCCAATAGTCAAAGAGCAAATGACGAAGGAAGTTGATGATTGGATCAAGGCTCGCATGCCTGGTGGGGCAGCACTGAATGAATGTGTTTTGCTCTGTTTAAGGCATGTCTTTCATCTCTTGTATTTCACAGAGATTGGCTAAATTCCAGCATTCACTCTGAGAATGCACTGCGTACTTCACCATTCTGGTCAGAGACGATTCCTCATTCTGAGCATGTAACAACTTGCTACCCCTGGAATAAGACAAATGACACACCTGAGTTCACGGGGCTTCCAGTTGATGTGATGTATATGGCAAAGGTCGAGAAGATGCAGATAGAGCTGGAGGCATTCAAAGTAGCTTTGTTGCAAGACAATTCACGTGTAGTAGAAGAGATAACCAATAATGTTGAAATGTCACTGAATAGGCGCTCTATTGGAGGAGAGAGATATGGTATATCTGTGGAGTTGAACCAGAAATTGGACACCCTTATTGAGAAACTGTCTGTTCCTGTTGCACAAACCGAGACTGAACAAATGGATGTCGATGGAATGGATGATGCTTTCTTTTGTGGTGGGCTTGAAGAGGATGACGATATTATCATAACTGTTGATGAGGAAAGAGCTATTCAAGAAATGGTTCGTGATGCTACAATTAAGACAAAAACACAGCAACAATTACAAAACAGGAGAAGTCATGGACTGTTGGTGGGTTTCCATCATGGAGTGCTCAATCCCCTTCCTTCCATGTGGAGATATCCAAAACGAATGAACCTAATACAGATGATCACTTTGTATCAAATGGGGAGCCCAGCAGAAAGTGTGCCACCCCTGAAATATATTTCAACGAAACAAGTTTCTCATTTTGACAAAGATGGTGCATCTCTTTCTCGCATGAGGAGAGTTATGAAAATTGTCCGGCATTTTGCTGAGTTGAGGAAGGTCTGGGAGCCAAGAAATGCAGCAAACTACTGGAATGGGGAAACTGTTACTCAGCTGTGGGATGGTATTTTTGAGGATATTATGCCATATTTATTGACAGAAACTAAGATGGGCAATGACAAGCCCATCTCTTATCACAAGAGCAAAAGTGCTTCCTTGGCATGGAGAACTTGCCACGACAAATTGCGCAGCAAAGGTGTTTTTAAGCATTATGGGGTGTAGACAATTCAAAAATTATTTTTTAGACTGTTTCTTCTTAATCAACTGTCTAAAATAACATATTTATGTTTCATTTCCCTTGCAAAGGGAGGATTGATGACGGGTGCAACAAGAAGGGGGAATGCACTCCTCAGAGTCCAGTCTCTGCCAACTTCGCCTATTTGACACTGACAGCACCAAGCCCATTGGCAGTCAACAAACCCGCCCAACTCAAAGGGGGAATATGTCAATGGATATTGCAAGATGAAGGGGAGATCAACAACGGGCACAACGGCGAAGGGGAAAGCACTCCGCGCGTCCCTTCCCCCCCCCCCAACGCTGTCGCACCCGTCAATTCACCCCCCACTTCATCCTGCTATCAGACGATGATGGCACAAAGTCCATTGGCAGTCAAGTCAACGGACATTGTGCTGTCATTGCTGTTGCAAGACAAGGGGAGATCAACGACGGATGCAACAGCGAAGGGGAAAGCACTCCTCAGAGTCCCTTCTCTGCCTACAACGCTGTCGCACCCGTCAACCCCCCCTCGAAAAATTTCACCCTTTTTTCTTCATCTGCTATCAGACGATGATGGCACAAAGTCCATTGGCAGTCAAGTCAACGGACATTGTGCTGTCATCGCTGTTGCAAGACAAAGGGGAGATCAACGAGGACGCAACAGCGGGGGAAGGGCACTGCGAACCTCGAGTCCCTTCTCTGCCTACAACGCTGTCGCACCCGTCAATTCACCCCCCACTTCATCCTGCTATCAGACATTGATCACACAATATCCATTCGCAGTTGACGAACCAGCCCAAAAATGATATGTATCGAGGGAGAGGAGTGTGGTTTTTGACAAGTATGGTAGTGGTTTCGACGCATACTGTGGTGGATTGTCGCTCCACGTGTTGTGCTGTGCGTGGTCCGGTCAGAATACTCTAGGAAAATAATATAAAATAAAAGATATTCAACACATCGGTCATAATATCACACGGTATCACAATTAATGACTTCGGCAATATTGTGACATTTCTAATAGTCATCATGAGGGCATATAGAAGATGTACGCCCGATGACCTGACGCAATTCTTGGCAAATAAAACATCAAACAGACGTACCTGTGCAGCGAGTTATGTACATAACAAATCGATTTTGCACAAACAAAGGAGCGCGACAGTGCAGTTGTGTTAATAAAATTTCGCACGATTGCGTAAAAAACAACTTCCCCTGATCCGACACGTCCATATTGTGCTTCGTTCCGATTCTCATCTTCTGCGTCGTTCCAATTCGTTCCGTGAGGCCGCCAGGCTCATCTTCTGCAACCACTGCTCAGCCGTAAAAACATTCATGCAGCATGGGAAAAAACAGTCACAGCAAGCACATTTCACGCGTCTACTCTACCAAAAAGTCGTCCCTTCAAGATGCGATCATGGTGATATTGCATCACCACAATCCGATCATGTGGTTGTTATGCAGCATACAAGAAAGGTGTGATTAAATGATATTCAGACATATATAAAAAATATATTAACAAATTTGGTGAATTCATTCAAAAATTTGTGTTCACTATTGCCCTCTCCTATCGGCCAGGATTTACATAACCCATTAGTTTATATTCAGACATGAATAAAAATGTATGTTATTGCCATTGTAGTATACGTTTCAAACCAGTTGCTTTCTGATATTTATTGCCACTAACTTCGATTAAATATATTATATAAGCCATTTGTCTTGTGACCATTTTGGGGAAAGTGACCAAAACTGACCATAAATATAAAATACCTGCTGAGTCCGCAATGACATGGCAGCCGATGGAAGCACATGTCATCTGTCGATCTTTGATGCTTGCAAGAAGTAATTCAATATAGAAATATGTTGCCTACGACTACAGGAGTGACAGGTAGATTGTCAACTTGGTGCAAGAGAAAGCTTCATGATTTATGAGTAGTAGAATGCCATACTACCAAATACTGCACAAATTAAATGTTGCTTTCCAACCGCGTCTATTCTACTAGATTTGTCGACGCCTCTGCCCCCTTCTCCATTGACTATAAACATCTTCACTATGTCCATGACCCCGAGTACTTGTCACTCCCTGATCTACCGGCGTCGTGACATCCAACGGCACCCCACTCGGCGGATTCTCTCCCTGCAAAAATGCCAAGTTGGTGGGAGTCGTCCACTCGGCATCATTGTCGCCGCCGTTCGTTGGCGGATACTGCCCCATGGGATGCTGTTGCAACTGACTTTGGTACCAGTCGCTGTTCCTCTGTCCTCCTCCGCCTCCACCTCCTCGTGGATTGAATGGCAGCGAATGGAACAATGGCAACGACATGGTGAACAATGTTGTCGTGGAACCCTGGAAGAAAGCATTGCTGGAAGTTCGAATGTGGGAGACATCGTGTGAAATGTGCAAGTGGGAGAGATGGGAGAGGTTGGCGGGGGCATTGTCATCTCGGTGCAGGGCGGGGATGGCTGCGTCCGCCGATGTCGAGCTGTTGTTTGAGGAGCGTGGAACACGAACGTTTCTGTAATAGCATCTTCGTGAAGTGGTGGCGGAGGTCGAAACGGGTTCCTGCGACTGACGATGCAATGACGACGATGATTCCTCCGCCTCGGATGGTGGGGGATAATATCAATACTGTGAGTAGGAATTGTGATTGTGCCGATGGTTTCCATTCGTCAAAGATGGAGCAGCGGCGTTCCTGGGAAGGGCAGGCGAGTGGGCAATTGACTCGCCGCAGAATCCAATGGGATTTTTGGCCGGAACGTTGGCAATGGCACGGAGACGGCGCTTGCGGTCTTCCTCGAGACGCTCCAGTTGATCTAGCTGCGATTCAAAGGAGTCGGTGATTGGGCGGGGGAACCATTGGGGTTCGATGGGAGAGTGCGATTCGAGGGACGGTGGGAAGAACATGGCAATGAAACTGTGGTACAATACTGCTCGTTTACTTTGATGATTGATGAGCCCAATGAGGCCTTATAGCTGTCAGAGGCTGTCAGCAAGGGTACAATACTGTAGTCACCAGGCAGTAACTGAAGCAGGTCGTAACTTAGGACTCTGGAGGTAGTAACATGGTCGTCACTGACGACTTTGGCTGTCGTAACATGGGTCTAACTGATGACTTTGGTTGACGTAACAGGGTCTTAACTGACGACTTTGGTTGTCGTAACAGGGTTGTAACTGACTATTTTGGTTGTCGTAACAGGGTCGTCAGTCACGACTTTGGTTGACGTAACACGGTCGTAAGTTACAACCAAGTAAAGACTCAGCGCTTGTTAAGTGGTTGTAAGTCGTCACTTTCGGTGTCCGAGTCGTCACAATGGCATACGTTTCAGTCACGCAAGTCGCTAAAGTCGTCACTTCGCCAAAATTTTATCGCCAAAATGTTCAGTATTTTTGCAAGTTGCCTGTCTTGCAGATACACTATCTACAAAAGTATATTTACAAACTCTCTCATTGATCCCAGTGATGAAAGGGGTAGGAAAGGGGGTACAGTATGTGAGTGTAAATCCAAAGGGTGTACCATACTTTTTGCACCCTTTTCAACTGCTCATATTTCTACTTATGAATTGGTTTACAAGCCCCCTCAGATTGTAAGATCTTCTCATTCAATTTTTGACATAGGTGTTTTCCCTCAGTTAAACGATGTTTGTAATCTAAAACCTAAAAATCAATCCTACGTCTCATCAACAAGACACACGTATGTATAGGTCCTCATAGTTCTTTCTGCTTGGTGAGTTATGCTGCAGGGGCCCTTAACTCAGCACACATCACACACCACCGTCACACCATGCACACAAGACACCGAAAAATCTCACCTCAGGAAATATGATGATGGCACTGATTGATGACTGAATGTTTTGGCACAAACACATGGGACAATGGCCTAACCTGGTAAGCCGCAAAGATAGAGGGCTGCTATGTGCAGCCAAACAAGCAATGGATATTCTCATGGATTGTTGAATTCTCATTGGAGCAGCATCTATGGCAATGGGGACACACTGTTTTATGATTAAACTATGTATTATTAATTAATGTATATTGTACATTTTCATTGTTACTAAAGTTGAAATGTAAGTTCTCCATTGCTGGTCCAGCTACAAGTAGCTCAACAGATTCTGAGGGCTGCTATGTATTTTGTTCACTTTTAAGCACCACTAACTTTGTATCAAGCACAATATCTACAAATTGGAATTGTTTGACATGTTTTTGTACTTGAAAACCGATTTATATGGTAGTTGAATAAGTGCCAAGTCTTCCATCTACGTCAGATGGCACAGAGATTTGTCAACCTTTTGATAGATATGGTGTTCAGCCACTACCAAATAACCCGATCATAAGGACAAACACATAACAAGAACCACACAGCTAACTTTACAGATGTTTATTTTTTCTTTAGTCATCTGATAAATGTTATCACTTGAGAACGATCTCATCTGGAGCTACACATCAATTTGAAGCCCCCCAGGGCTACAATACTCACAAAGATAACCCCTTTGATGCGAAAAACAAAAAAACACAACACATCTACACTGCAAATCAGTGTGGTGGGAGGCCGGAAGGCAATTGTGGCAAGAAAGGGTAACATACCTCAGGCCTAGGTTAGATGTAATTGAGTAAATAGGAAAGATGATGTATCTTTCCCTGTGCAATTAAAACTAAACTTAACTGGATAATAACAACAATCAAAAATCATTTGTAGATGTAGCAGTTCTTGTAATCAGGTTTATACAGGACGCCTAATTGGAAAGATATAAAATCTACATTGAAGGCCTACTAGCACCAGCATTTGACAACATGTAATAACATGCCACATTCTATGCAAAGCATGATAAAAAACCTTTCTATGAACTCACAAAATAATTGACTCATCTCATCCATTGCAACTCAACACCCTGATATACAAACAGACCACCCCCTTCCCTCCAAACCCATTAATGTGTCATTAAATACAACTGAATGGAAAACAATCTGGTGGCTGTATTCTTTGTCATGAGCAATATCCTACTGTTTGGTGCATATGTCTCTAAGCTGCATTCCTAGCCAATAAATTGATTGTTTGCAATAACCATTGGTCGCATCTCTTCTCTGCCAGAACATCCAAGATCCACTAGGACTGATTGGATGGTACCAAGGAATCCCCAGTGTTGTCTTCGTCAATGAATAGACAAACCCCTGTCTCTACTCATACCATCCTGATAAATTTTACTTCATGTACATAGACTTAATTGCCAAGCCACATGAAAATGCTATTATTGATTCCACATCAAAGTTTGTCACTGTCATAGAATTGGTATCTAAGATGACCAACCAACACCTCTCTACTCAGTTCTACTGTCCATAAGATGCATTCATGACATGTTACAAGAAGAGATACAACAGCAAAATGAGAAAGGACAAGCAATAGATGGAAGTCAATACAATCACCAGTAACATTATCAACTTTCTACAATCAGGCATCATTGTAGGTAATATGATTGTTTTGTACTTTTCTCTACTTGTGACAGCACACTCTTTAGTGTTGATAGCATAGCTCTTGATAGCATGAAGAGGAGGCTGTCCAACTCCATCATATTCAAGTGTGACAAGATTGATATGGGTAAGAGAAGCAATTTTGTTTAAGAACAACTGTCATTTAATCATATATACCACACCATTGTGTTTATACTGCACAAGTATGTTATTGGAGCCTTACTGCCAAAGCATTGGTGACCCCAGAGGAGCTTGACAACCCCAGATCCAATACAAGACTGCTGTACAAATATAATAAAGTCAAGAAAATGAAATGGGCACCTGTTGTGCAAATGCATTCAAGAACTATAGCCATCCAGAATGTTTCAACATCTGTTGAGCAAAGGAAGGAAGCAAAAAGTATGCAGCATTAGCCACTGTGTCTCCACTTGTTGGCAGGATTGCTGGGGAGAGAGTATGAGTAATGTTTTGGAGCAATATTTTGATTTCCATCAGGAGTGATTTGTTTTTGATGCAGCTTTTGTCAATGAAGAATCCAATGTTAGCTAACTTTGATAAAAATACACCATGTTTACACTGGAAGAATATAGATGAACTGGTGAGTGTTGAAGGGATCATAGGACATTGTTGTCATATGAGAAGACATATCTTGATCACCAAGGTTTTTTGCTCTTTGTCGCCATGACTGGATCTAAAAGATCTGGCAAAACAATCAAAACACGCTTTTGATTGCATTACTATCCTCTATGGTTTGCTTCTGGTCAAACGGGATGAATCTTTGACTGTCTAAGACTGAATAGTAGCTGAATTATTCAATTCTTATTCTTCGAGAAACTGGGTTAGAACAACAAGTCAACAAGCTGATAGAAATTGTTTTGCAAATCAAGGAAACTACTGCATCCGAAGACCCAAATAAATATTGCTTTGAAAACTTGTCAGACGACCTGAAAATATGGTCTGATCTAAAACCTGCCTGTTTACAAAACCATACATAGATATCACAGAACCAATATAATAATTGATTGGTGTGTTTGAAGACACTAGTTCCCTAACATTGTGGCAGGAGTTTTGTCATAAACTATACATGTTTGGTAAATTGTAAGGACGTCAAGGCATGAGCCTAGACCATAATTTAAGTTATTGATTGATGTCTAATTTGTATTTATTTTATCACTAGATGAGCTGTACATTGCAGCAAATTAGTTTCTCAGACCCAGCCAATGGATGTTTATTGGTTCTTTGCTGTCTAGAATCATGGTGCAAATGAGTGTGGAAGATAAGCCATTGAGGCAGCTTTGATTGATGAACATTCAATCTATCAGCTTACGACAAGCTCAAATCTAGTGCATTGATTGTGCAATCAAAAGCAATAGAAAAAACAAATACTATATCTTTATTATTTATTAGACTGAAGAGACTAACGCCCAATGACAATACTCAGTTGATGGTGCTTGCTGAGCTTCCTGGACTGCCACAAATGCACTTAGGATCAGTGCGCAAAGAATCTTTGTTCACACACCAGTAATACTTCAATATACGGTGATGCTTGTCTAAGACCCAAAACAACAAATTAGCCCACCTCAAGTAAAATTTTACAAGACTCACAAGACAAGATGACTTTTAATTTACATTAAGGGTATTATGGGATTTCTTACTTGACAAAATTGTCAGTTCAAAGATGTCCCTTGGAATACCACTTAGACTCCTCCGGCAAAAGAGAGATCAGCCATTGCAATTGCTGAGGTACACTGAAATTTCCCCAAGACGTACATGTGTGACTATGCAAGAAAAATAGAGAGAGCATTGTCATTTGTGACTTCCTCTCCAGAAACACCCAAAGTGGCCCCAAGAGTTAAACCATGACTTCCTCATTAACATGTGTCCTTACCAAGCCCTTGATCTTGCCAATTGCACCCATGATGATTACTGTTCCGCCATCATTGCCAGTTGCAAGTCACCTCTTCAAATTCCTGATCCAGTCAATGCTGTCAACCTGATTGTTCAACCTCCTTATCATCTGCTGGCTGTAGCCCTTAACAGGGCAAAGATTGTAGCTTGGGCACTGAAGTACTAAAAAAATCTTGGGTATGAACTTATGGCAGGAGCTATCCAGAGTGATTGCTTGAAGCACTTTGATGACCAGTGGCAGGCACTCTGTAAGATGGAGAAAGATAATGATGATTCCAACTGTCTCAAAGTGAACAAACAATTCTCCATAGGCAAGTGTTTATGTATTTGAGGTGTGGCTAGGAGATAGTGTTCCTTGACATATGTCATTTGCCAGAAGGATGCAAGAAATGCAAATCACCAGACCTAGCAACTCATCAACCCTTTTCTGTATTACATGCCTCAGTGAATGAGGAGATTATAGCTAGGTGTTCACACGAGCATGCTCTGTTGAAGGATCACAATGGAATGGTATTCAACCAACATGCTACCGTTGCTCCTTTTAATAGAGCAAAGAATGGTAGGGCTGTTTTCCTTGCTGTGGGGGCTCAGCATGTTGGAACCACCTACTCCTACTGAGAGGCAAAGATGAATGCAGCTGAGGCATATTGGAAGCAGACGAGTAGACTGGCAGCAACAACTTCACTCTTGAATGCTTCATTATCAAGCATCACCAGTGTTTCATTGATGAGCAGGATGCAGCTCAGCATATTCCACACCAGCTACCAAATGACCACACTCAGGTCTCTGACCTGATCAACAGCATTGAGAACAACAATCATATCAAGGCTGCTATGACAATCATTCATCGTGAGATGTCTCCTTATTGTGCTAACTTTGAATTGGCTACTGAGTATCTTCTTCCTACTGATCCTGTCAAGTGGAAGGATGGAAAGAGGAATGTTGCAGAGATATCTGGTACCAATGCTGATGTGAGTATGGCTGCAGGTGATGAAAGAGGTGGTGGTGGCAAGAATACCAAGTTCAAACAAGGGAGAGGGGACTGGTGTTGAATTCAGATATTACAAGCCCACGGAGTTTAGGAAGCTGACCGATGAACAGAAAACTGAGCTCAGAGGACACAGGGAAAAGAATGGTAACAATGGAAAGTCCAAAGGTGGCAAGGGTGAGAATGGTGGTGGTGGTAACCAAAAGTCATTTTGTGATGATATAAAGTCTATTCTCAAGGGTAATGAGAGAAAGTTGAGGCTGAGTTAGAGAAAGAAGAAGGACAGAACAAGTTGACTGATGTGTCGGAGGCCAACTTCCCCAATGTTTCTGGTGTTTAGATAGGTGGTGAACCTAAAGAGACATCATAGAAGAAGGTGAAGATTTCTCATATTATTGGAAAGGTCAGCTCTGCCCCTTTTGCTCCAGAATTACAGTCTGAAGCTGATGACACTAATGATGACAAGGACAATGCTCAAGCAAGTATATTGGCAGCCACTCATATGAGCTGTCTATCTGCTTCAGAGGTTGGCCACTTGGGTGCAGACATCCCAAGGATGGCCCCCATGGCTGACTGCTCTACATCTCCTCCCAGTGGCTTAGGACATCTACCAATTGGGGTATCTTGTGGTTCCAAATCATTACATGGAGACAAAAATTGGAATGATTTGGCAACAACCACTATGTGACTGGGAGGTAAAGATGGCCTAGTAAGAGCAACACTGCAGTTCGATTCCCATGCAAACATGATTGTCATTGGCTCAGAGGTGTGATCATCCTCAACAACACTGGAAAGACAGCTGATGTCATACCATTTTCCAATGAGTATTTCCCTATCATTGATGCTGCTATTGCATTTGACTGTCCCTTTGGATCCAAGACTTTTAATTACATTGTCCACAATGCTTTGCATATTCCATTCATGAAGCACAATCTGATACTGCCTTTTCTTATGCAAGAGGCTGGTCTAGTGGTAAATGATGTGCCTCGGATTCATTGTGGTTGTGGCAGCAACCTGGATGAAAACAGCAACTGCATATTGTGGCTGACTCTGACACTGATCTGTTTGTTTGCATCCACCTATCACTTGATGGCATTTTCTCTAATTTTCTTCCTAGGCTTCTTTTGGAGGAAGAGATTGAATGCCCAGATATCTTGTAGCAATTCACTTGACCCCTGAAAGTAGCAGTTGGGATCCATATAATGAGGCACGCTCTGAGGATAAGGACAGTTTCTTGGATCCACTGATGGATGACAGGGGAGCTCCTCTATCCACAGCCAAAGTAACGGATGTTTTTTGACTCCAATGACATTAACTTTTATGTCTCTGATCTCCATTATGAAGCAGCCAGATATATGATATGCTGTTCCTGACAATGGGGTGGATTCTGTGAGCCCAACCCACAAGACGGTGACTATGACTTTAACAGGCAGGATGATTTCATGCAAGCAGCCATAGCAGATCAGCATGTCTTTATGATAATCTATTGAAGTGTTCGTTGAATAAAAGAGTGATGTCATCTAAGTTGACCATGGAGCTGGTGAATCATTTGTCTCTGGGTTCACTGATGTTGATGAAATTTTATGTGTCTGCCTCTCATGCTGGGTGATCCAAAGGCAATTTCAAAAGAGCATCTTGCCAAGATATGGAGGATCATTGTGGGTGAAGCGCAGAGGACACGGAAAATGTAATTTGTAACTATGCAGTGGAAACAACAGGAGGCTGATGCCAGTATATCTTGAACGTTCGGAGCCAATCATAGGATGTGCAATATTGGAGGATCAATGCTCATGTCTTCACTAATTGCTTCTCCTCTCCCAATATTGCTTCTATACATGATTGACTTGCATGCAAATCTTTGCCAGTGATAAAGTCTTTGTCCAGGTATATGGCATGACTTCACCTTGTCAATTTTTTAATGCCCTGACAACATTCTGCAAAGAAGTTGGTGTCCCTGAGGCGATTGTTATTGATCTGCACCAGTCACAGAAGAGTGATAAAGTGCAGTACTTCTCCTACAAGATAGGTTCAATTCTTTGTGTCCTCAAGGAGACCACTCAGCATGCAAACAAACACTACATTGGATTGTTGAAGGAGGGTATTCAAAAGGGCATGAGGGAAACTGAGTCTTGTTTGAAACTCTGTAATGTGCTGAAACACTGTGCTATGATCATGACTTTGACAACAAAGAATTGTTTCAAGTACAAGGTCAGAACCCTTTCCTTGCCACTCTTGGTAAAAGGAGTGATATCTCCAATCTCTGCAACTTTGGCTAGTATGAGTGGGTCGACTTCTGTGAAAACACAAGGCACAAATCAGTTCACACATCAATATGTGAAGTTGTTGGACGTTGGTTGGGGTCAATGAAGAATAAAAGATATGAGATGTGTAGAGCCATTCTCAAGTCAAATGACCAGGTGGTTCCACATTGCATCTGTCAATCTAAACTTGTATGCAGCAACATTGTTCTACAATCAAGCGTGATGTTTTTGACATATGTATCTGGGAGACACTTGGTGACTCCGTGACTTTCATGTCATTCAAATCTGTTCATGATCCCTCAAGTGTGTTGATAATGAGGATGAGCCTGATGAGGATGAGGAGCAAACAGCAATGGATCCACCTGAAGCAAACTTGACTGATTCATCTGGCAAGGCTATTTGTTAGCAATCCATGACAGATCTGTTGATCAATGCTGAAGTGTTGCTGCCTCGAGGGAAGAAATTGTCTCATCTAGCTAAGGTGGCCAGGCATCCTGTTGTCTGTGAAGAGATAATTCTTGGTTCTTACAATGAGAATCCCATCCTGAACACTTTGTTTTATGAGGTGGAGTTCCCTGATGGTGTCTCTAAAAATGTGCTGTGAATGTCATTGCCCATAACATCTTCCAACAAGTAGACTCTGAGGGGAGACAGCTCATCTATTGCAATGGTATTGTGGATTATTGCAAGTCACTATCCACTTTCACCAAACAGAAGGCCTTCACTTCGTCCAAGAGGGGTGTGAGTTTATTGCACAAGACAAGCAGGCTAAGAGCTCTCTATGGCAAGAAAGCGGTGGACAGAGACTTCTTGCACGGCACCACTTAAGAGATTGTATGAGGCACCTTGGGTTCAAGTCTTGTCTTAGTGATCCTGATGTTTGGAGGAGGGTAGTTACTCACCCCAATCATGATGAAATATGGAAGTATGCCCCTTTATACACCTTTGACTGTCTTGCGATATCTGATAACACTGATACAAGGTGAATACTGTGTGCTAAAGAAGAAGTTGATAGGGGAGCCAAAGATTCACCTAGATGAACATTTGAGGAATGTGATACTACCCAACCAGCAAGAGGCATGGGCCTTTGGCTCTGTACAATACATGAAAGCAGCAGTGAAGAATGTGGAAGAGAATTTGCACAAGTCTGGTTGTAGTTTGCTTGCTCATGCATCCACTCATTTGTCACCTGACTGTTGCCCTGATGTGGACTTCTCCAAAGGACTTGGCTCTGAAAAATCTACATACTTTCAGTCCAGCATTGGTGTTCTCCAATGGATGGATGATTTAGGACATGTTGATGTTTGTTGTGAGGTTTCAATGATGTTTTCTCATCTTGCACTTCCAAGGAGACGACACTTGGAGGAGCTGTTTCACGTCTTTGCTTATTTGCAGAGAACAAACTCACAAGATCAAACGTATTGGATTCAAGGCTTGGGCATAAGTTAATATCAACTATAAAAGTCCCACATCTCTAGTTCTGTTTCTATTAAGAATAACAACATAATGCTTTACAGATCTATAACTTTTTGATCTTTCTTAGTTGTTGATCCAATCATGGATGTGACTACACAAAAATCATTTGCAGTTTATTTTATTTTTTCACACACACACACACACAACTCAGAAATTTTTGATGACTCAACCTTTGATGGCTTGATGTGCACTGTATATCCAATCTTCATATTATGGCATTCTTTTTGGCCATTCCCATAACTGTCTTATTTCTGTTATGTTTTCATGCAAAGACCTCTCTTATAATCGTGGTGGTTTTGTGTCCAACAATTTTATGCAATGATGTAGATCACATGCTGAATGCTCCATAAAAGTCATTTTTGGACATGATTGCTTGATATTGAGTCCAACCACAAGTATTTGCATACTTGCAATAGATCTTACAAAACAAGTGGCCTACATCTACTGTAATGGATGATAGCAATCCATCAAGGAAGAAAGAAAGCAATTTATATGGTTGAGGGGGCATATTCTTTTGTCAGTTTCAGTGAGATCATTGATGATCATGATGATGTATTCATCACTGAAAACCCTAATGACTCCCTGAAGCTGCCAGTTACAAAATCAAGGTCTGTGGAAAATAGTCAAGTTGATGCAACTGATTTACTTATCAAAATGACCAAACATGCTAATTTTCCTAATTAGTTAGATGTCGCATTAATGAAGTTCATTGCAGCATCAACCCATTGGCAGCAGTGGTGTGAGAGATTGAGGCAATCGATGAGTGGGGGTACTTCATGATTACTCAGCTTGTTCTGTGGTTGATTAAGAGGAGATCAATTAATTTGGAATGATTTGAGTGCCAATGGATCCATGTTCATGGTGATCAGTGAGATATTGCCAGTGTATTTTTCTTGTTATTGGTTAAGTTTAATTTCTCATTTGATGTGGCCTGGCATCAAGAGATATCAAGCTGTTTGTCTAAGAGGATATCAAGTAGACAAAGAGGCTAGTTGGTCTGTCCTTTAAATTCCCACAATGTACATGTTCAATAGTCATATTGAGATGAAGAATTCAATAGGTAAGAAATAATGATGCACATTAAAAGTGTATGGGGCAGTAGTAGAAGATGTTGGATTGGAAGGACATTCTGCTGTAAGCTTGAATCTGTGCTACTTTGTCCCTGTCTTCTTTGACCATTTTTATTAGTGATGATTATCTTCCGCAACAAATTCTATTCATGATGCTACATCAATTGAATTTGTTTTCCTTCTTTAACATTTCAGCATCCTCCATATCTCAGCTTGGTAGCAGACTCTGTTGTTAAGTGAAAACGTTGGATTTTGGTAAGTTTGACAATCGAGTATTAGATACAGGGTTGTTGGTTGTGGATCTACTAAAGGATGCAATGAAGAAGATTGCAGATTATGGAGATCCCATATTTCCTTTTGGTCTTAATCTTATGTATGCATAGTTATTTTATCCTACAAGAGTCAGAAAACTGACAAACTGCAATTCCCTGCTGAAGATTAGCAGAGGAAATTACCCCTCAATGACTTAGGTGACATACAAAAAGTAAGTTCACTTATTTATTAAGTGCGGTGAAGAAGTATAGCCAGACAGTGATTTCAGAAGCCAAAAAGGAAGCATGGGAATGATGTCACACAATTGTGTTCTCTGAAAGTGACCACACAAATTCTAAGACTTGCTCTTGTCAAGTGGTATTATTTCTTTGAATCATGGAGCTGTAGAACTACAACCAAGCCAATAATCATTTTGCAAGAGTATGTGATACTTTGATCAGACATTCTAAAGAATCAGATGTTAAAGCAATGGTTACATTTCATACATTACAACAGGAACTACATGAATCTCTCTTTGCAGTTGGGCAGGAAATGTCTCAAGAACAAGACAGCCCTATGATGAAGAATTTGAATGACAATGTGCTGAACAGCAAAAAAGAAGATATTGCAATGCAAAAAATTGAGACGCACATCCAGATACCGTTACTGCAGACTATTTTTACCGTTGGAGGCAGCAAAACGAGAAATTGAGGAGTAAGGAAAAATAAAATCATGTCCTCAAAACTGAGTGTTGTGAAAGAGTAAATTCTTACAAGATTACTTGGGCTTAGTTGGGAACAAGTTTCTCGTCAACTGTCTCAGGGTGATAAAACTTACACAGCAGATGAGATTTTCAATAATTTTTTTGCATATGTTTTAGCTCCTCTTGTGGAAGCACACAATGTACCATCAGAGTCACCAGCAACTCTACTGACACCACCTAATTCACCATTAATAGGAACCAAAGCATCAATTGACGTGATGAAAGGGAGTGTTTATGCAAGAAAAGTACTTGAGCTGAAGGATGAAGAATAAAAAGACAGAGAGAAGACAGATAGGTCAAGGGTTTACTGGTGAGGAGGGGTTCAAAATGCATTAGGACAAGCCTGACATTTATTCATCATTTGTTGGTTACAACATTGCAATAATTTTGTTTACCCAGATAATAATGGGGGTCACCTTTTGAATTGGTACATTAAGGACAAAGTGAAAAAGCTGACAAGAAAAGAATGATGCGGGTCAAATGGAATGAGTCTTGTTTGTGTGTAAATGACAATACCAAAGTAAAAACAAAAGAGGTGTCACTTCCTACCAAATAGAATACAAAAGTGGAATGAACTGTTATTTTTGTTCATGTAATGATCAAATCAGAAGAGACAAATGATCTTCAAAGCATTCTTGGAAACCAATCACAACACCATCAATATGATGAGTGTTAGTTGAGTCACCAGTTGAGTCACTAGTAATATATTGCTGTAACAGATCTTTTCTAAAAATGAGAGTGTTCTAAGTAGATTAGAATGTTTTAATGAAAATATTATTGCAACATGGTAGAAGTACATATTAAGGATCACTATCACAAAAAATAACAATCAGATGAAGAAAAAATGACCATAACTCTCAATTACCATCCCTTCTACTGGAGTACTATTTTCACATTTGTCAATGATATCCTTTGTTAAGACAAAAATGTCCGTCCCAAGGGAAGACCAGAACCACCAAGACCAAGCTTACAGAAAAGATCAAGGGAAAGTTCCAGAAGTCCTAATTGAATGATGTCATGTTGAATATTTTGATCATATAATACTTCCCTACAAAAATGTGGGATTTGATGCATGTTTCCTTTACTTGGTAGGTCTAGGTCTAGATATAGAAGAATCATTGATTGAGATTATGAATAAAGAGGACCATGGAACATAAAAATGGTGGGCCAGATGATGTGCTTCTGTCATTATGAAATCAAGCCATTGATAAAGTGCTTGTATGTCCCAGTGAAGTCAATGATTTCTCCGATACTGTACTGTATAAATTGGTAATTACAAGTACAAGAGAACTAGGTTTTGAAAGTTAGATCAATAACATCTTGAGGTTTATAGTTTCTACTCTCCAAGTGTGGAAAAGCATCATTTCTCTTAGTAAGAAGTGTTGAAGAATGTCCTCAGTGATTTCAGACAAAGGTTTACCCTATTGTGAATGTCATATTGGATTTCAAAATTCAGAGAGAGTCACTACAATCATGATAATGATCAGTACAAAACTCTCAATTAGTGTGACACACCTACACCAGATTGATTATTTAGTTGCAGTCTCCTTAACAGGATATCAAAAACCCAAAAGTGTGTAAACATTAATTATCAAAGCCAAAGCTCTGCATGTCTATTTTTGTATAGAGTGTCATAAAAAGTAGGAGTTCAGTGTTTTTTGCAATTGCAAAGACAGCAAAAAATTGTTTCACAACCACAAGTGTATTATTTGGAAAAATCATTAATTACTCTGATCTGCGGTCGAGGCTGGCAAAATATCCATATCCTATGGATGGGAGATCAGTTGGATATTTTATATTTATGGTCAGATTTGGTCAGTTTCCTGAACATGGTCAGAGACAATTAGCTTATATAAATAATTTTCATCAAAGTTAGTGGCAACAAAATATAAGAAAGCAACTGTTTTTAAAAGTACGTTTAGATATTTTTATTTATGTCTGTATTTACATAAATGGATAATATAACTGTATTAACTATAAATGAGAACTAATAAAAATAACAAGGCACAAAAATATTTAATCGACTTCAATGAGTTTGTACATATATCTTTATTAATGTCTGTATGTCATTTAAAAACATCTTCTCGATCATATTCAGCAATGAAGGTTTTTGATAACAAAAATGCCGTTTTTCTGGCACACATTTAAATTTCATGCCACGCCGCTAATTTTTGTGTGCATTCTGTGGGGAGAAACTACTAGGATAAAAATGACCGACCATGACCAACATGAACTGTTTTGCTAAGGTGACGGATTTGTACCACCATGACAAGGACTAAAAGGTACAAATGTATGGTGGAATGCATGCTGCGGTTAGAGGGCTGGGCCGCTTAGTAAGTGATTTGTCCGGTGTGACTAGTTTTTGTTGTTGTTGTTTGCATGATTTTGTTCGGCAGTCGTCACAGGACATGAGCCTCATGTCCCGTGACCCATCCTGCTTCATCACTATGACCAACTTGTCAGCATGGGCACGAACTCTCGTGTTGCGAAGAAAGAATATGTTTTGTTTTGCCTCAGCCATTCACACGAATGTTTTCGGACACTGAAACTCAATTCACATTCACTTCACAAATCGCGCGAACTTCACATCGACGTGTTTGATAGGGGGTATTGTAAGTATTTTTACGTGGTCGTGCGTTTTTGCATAGAATGAAACCGGACGACAAGTAACTGCTCCTCTGTTTGCACGAAATCGATTTGTTATGTATATAACTTTTCTTGTAGTCACGTGTTGGTTATGTACATAACATGTTATCTACATAATTTAGGGTGTCAAGCATGATGTGTGCTACCTACAGAGGTAAGAAAAACAGAGGTAAGTTGCACTATTTTATCAGTATATTTATGATGTATATCAATGATTTCTAATCAGAAGAACCCTTACTTTTCTACACTAGTGAGTTATATTTGATGGCATGTGTTATATACATAACAATGTATGGTAGACCACATGACAGGGGATATTTTTACCATGGGTATTTCTTCACATGGATGATTTGGACATCGTAATATGGAGACAGCTCAAACACATGCCCTGGCCATTGATTTTGAAGACAGGTATGTGGTCGATATTTTGAGAGATGGGAGTTCATGACATTGTTATGCATATAACAAAAATCAGGGAGCTCATGCCATGACATTTTTATGTATATAACAAAACCCAGCATTCTCCCAGTGAATATATTGATGTTTGATGACAGAGGTAAGTAGTCAAATATTTTTATGTGAATACCCAACTGATGTTTTTCACCTAACAGTGATTCTGATCATTGTTTTGCAGACAGAGGTATGCTTTGTTGAAAATAAAACCAATTTGGTACTTATACCCTTCAGCACGTGACAACGTTATGTATATAACAAATTCAACATCACCATTACAAAGACAGAGGTATGGGTTTGATATTTTTGTGTTTGCTATGTGTCAACATTTTTATGAATATAACAAAAGTTGTTTTCACATGTTTCCAGGAATTATTAGGGTATTTAAATCTGAGAGTGGTTGATATGTTTGGAGTATGATGACAGCGAAAAGGTTTCGTACATGACTAATTATGTCGATATTTCCTGTGATATGTTCGTGACATTGTTTTGTATATGACAAGATTTGAAAAGAGGTATGCGTGTGTGTTTGGTTGAAATTTTTATGTATATAACAGGATGTCGGTGACTATTTTTTGTTATGGGTCGATATTTTTATGTATATAACAAAATTGTTTTCATGTTTTTTCTGTGATTATTATGGTGTTTTAGAGAAGAGAAGTGGTTGATATTTTTGGAGAATGATGAAGCAATATAGGTGTTATGCCTGTCTAATCCTGTTAATCTTTCCTGGGGTATGTTCGTGACATTGTTCTGTATATAACAGGATGCCAGGTAGGTGGTTGATATTTTGGATTTATGTGTGGTCAATATTTTTATGTACATAACATCAGTTTTTTCACATGTTGTGACATTGATATGGATATAACAGGCCCTGGACCTGTCATTGTTATGGATATGACAAGATTGAGATTGTGACATTGTTATGGGGTGTCCAAAGGAATGCACTGCTTTGAAGTTGTCGATATTTTTGGATAATGCTGCATCAAGTTGTCAATATTTTTTGGATACATGGGAATGCGCCACTTGGAAGTTGTCGAGAATTGGGTGAAGATGTAAGTTCGTGATATGTGTGACGTTGTTATAAACATAACCACGTCTTTTTTCTGAATTGGCCTCACAGGTTGACAAGAATTGAAACATGGTATGTGTGGATCAAGTAGTGTTAAGAATTCTTTTCTTATCGCATGTTTCCTGACCAAGTTTTGCTTTCTGTGTATGTTTGCAACATTGTTATGTATATAACTAGTACAGAAAAACAGGTAAGATTTGGTGTTGTCTGTTACTTTTTTGTGTGATCAAGGCTGACATATGTATAACATTTGCATTTTTCTCATCCTGTTGGGCCCTGGTATGTTCGTCACGTTGTTATGGATATAACATGTACAGACAGTCCATCAGGTCAAATTCACAAGGATAATGATGTATTCAAGGTTTTTTCCACAATGCAGATTCTGCAGTGGTTTTTTTGCCCTCCAAGATGTTGAAATTGTGTCGACCCATAATTCTATGTAGTAAAATGATTTTTATCTCAAAGGGATAGTAGTTTGGCATCAGTTTATAACTTAGTATCTGATAAATTCACTGACCATTTTTAGGAAACTGACCAATCCTGACCGAAAAAATCTCAAACCATTAGTTGGAAGTGATGATCAAAAAGTAGATCTGGTATTGCTCACAGAGTTGATTAGTTGATAAAGAATGTGATATTGATCACAGGTTGGACAGAGCATCATTTCCATCATTCCAGTTGTTGCCGAGGTGATTACATCAGCAATGATACCTGTCCGGCAGCAACAATGGTTTGGAACAGTAAATGAAGTTCTTTGCTGCAAGTTGGGGGTCTAGTTATAGAAATGAAAAGGATGTCAACCAAGTGTAAGAAGAAATAGGCATGTGAAAGGCATGTGATGGGAATATGACTATATTTGGTGAGAGCAGTTGGACATCAATCCATCCCTTGGTCATGATGAGTTTCGTTTTTTTTGTTCTGAAGAACAAAGTTTGATAAAAATGAATAGTCACTTTGTTGAAAATAGGGATGAGATAAAAAATAATAGAATGGCAGGCTTTGATAACTGTCCCAACATCTTCACTAATTTTCCATGAATTTCTGACAATCTTCACACAACGAACTATTGGAATGGATTTTTGGCAAGGAGATAGGACATGTAGAATGGAGATATGTCGCAAAAGGCCGGAGACAAATGTTAGATTTTTATGAAAAATGATGGATGCAAATTCAAATTCACAACAACACTTTCTCTACTTTAAAATTGATTAGATTGTGTATCTATCTTTCTTCCTGATTAGTCTATCTCACTTACAAATCGACTGTAATATTTTCAAATAATTGCAGTCCATTCAGATTGCCGAACTTTGCCAAAATGCTAAAATAAATACTTCAGGATTTCGGCTCAATTTGGTGCTTCATTGTGTCCCTAGGTCAAAGAAAATGCTTTACTTTGGAGACAAACTTCTCTATCTTATTTTGACCATTGATATAGTCAACAGCTTCTGCCACAGAAGCCAACATAGGCATCAGGTTATTGTCTTGAGACAGGTACTCCTCATCGAAGTCAGATTCATCATCCGAATAGCATGACAAACTTGAACTGCAAGAGGATGCATCGTCAAAAGTGAAGGGCTTATTGATATCTACCGGGATGGATTGGTGTTGGAATATATCAGCAGCTGCGGAAAGGATAGAGCCACTACCCATGCTAGAACAGGATGATCGCCTAGAACTCCTGAGAATGGGGTCGGGCATACTTCTTCTGAAGAGACTCTCTTCTCTCTCAAATGTGCGTACAAGGGATGTGGAACAGAGCCCCATAGATGATGCCCTTCGCAGTGCGTCTTTCTTTGATCTGTTCTTGACTCGTAACTTAGAGGATAGTATCGATTTGATAGATTTCTTGGAACGCCCTGACTCAATCGATTTTCGGGAGCCGATAGACTGATGGGACCTGGAATCTGTTGTGGAGAGAGAGGTTGAAATATAATCTGTAGATCCAGTAGCGGCTGTGCCAAGGCTGTTAGAGCAACGATCCTTGTTCTTCTTCAAAAAAGCAGCAATTCCAGATTTCTTCGTATTCGCACTAGACGCTGCACTCTGGTTTCCATCCTCCTTGAACTGTTGTTGGTAACGACGTGAGCTTTGAGTAAGATCAGATTTCTTTTGAATCATTTCCTGCTTCCGCTTCTGATGTTGTGGCTTTCTTTGTTGACTTGCCATAAGGCGTTTACTTTTGCTCTTTCTGCTGTTTTGACTGATCTGGCTGGCCTCTGCTCCAGACATCTCTCCGCAGCTATCATAGGTGTCACGACTTGCGGTCCTGTTTCGAATACTGTGACCTCTTCCCTTTGTTTGCTTCTTGCTCTTTGATCGGCTGCGAAGACCTCTCAGGTGCTGCGCGTCGGTGGGGCTTTCAAGGATGCTAGGTTCGCCAAGTGATCTGTTACTGCTCATACGTTGTGCCGTGGTGAGCATCTTAGCGTACGAGTCAGACAAACAATGAACATCGTCACTTTCAGTTTTGTCAATATTTGAAGTACGTCTTTTCGTAAGAGAATTCCCTAGAGGAACAGTATGAGACTTTTTCTTAGTTTGCGTGGGAGGTTCAGGAACCACTTTGTGCCTGGCGCCAAGACCTTCAGAAGAAGTCCGCTTGATTTGGTCCGGATTGGCCTTAATGCTCCTCACTGATCCTTTTGTCAAGGTAGGTTGTGGAGACGGAGCGATATCGGAAAGCCGTTTGGAGTCAAATCCAGGTTCGCAACTTCTTGACCTCATAAGGCGATCACGACGACGTGAGGGGTCGTTCATTGAAACCAGCTTTTGTAGGCCGTCGGCCGAACAATTCGATTCCTTTCGTAGCAGAGCATTCGACAGCCTACGCGGCAGAGGAGAGCGACATCTAGCTTCGCGAGAGAAAGAATCTCGTGATTTACTCCTCATCCGGCCTTTCCCTGAACGTAAGAGCTCACCACTAGATGAGTCACGTATTGCCTGGGGTCTTTCATTGGAGCTAGTGGGATCGATTTCTTCTAAAAAACTGGAGTCCATTGCAAACAGAGCAGTCAACTGCCTATCAGAAAGGAGTGGTGCGCCCCCGCTCGCACTTTGACCTGGTCCAACCAGGGAATCATGAGCACAAGTGACACTAGGATCTTTCATCAAAACAAATGAATCCTCTCCGTACAACATCTTGAGAGCCTCAAATGACTGGGGCGGGTTTTCACACGACGAAACGCCGGAAGTACCAGTGGGAAAATAGGTTAGACCTTCTAACTCTCGATCGAGAGATTCTTGATGCAAGGGGTCAACATCTTGACTATCAGATTCCTGAGCACTAGCGCCGACCAAACTTCGGTCGTGTCTTGCCATCTTAAGCAGTTTAAGCATGTTTTCTGCATCTTTCTTCGTCGTGTCAGCCTTGTTGAGAATGTCCCTGAAGTTTGCGGAGTAGATGCCTGTATCGACACTTGAATCGGCGCAGGTGCTGATGGGAATGTTGACCTCCTTTGGGGGATGCGATGAATCGTCGATTGAGTTCAATGGATGCTCGTTGGCACCACCGAACCCATTCCCAGACGCCGAGGGTCCAGGAAGAGAGTTATTCCGTAAAACGTTCTTGGGAGTGTTCCGCTTGTTTGTTCGAGGGGGAGGGGGGAAAGCATGATATAGGCGTCCATCCAATTTTACTAGTGGTACCGGTTTGTGGCTCGATGCCTGTGGCATCGAAGGCGGAGGAGGCGGCACTAGCGGAGCTCGTCGTGGTGGAGGGGGCGGTGGATGGACAGAAGCGCGGGACTTGCGATGATTCGATGATGACATGTTGCAATTTTATGATAACATTATTTGTTTGTCAAATTACGTGAGCTTTGACATTGAGAAAAGACCTGAGTGTCTGCACGACATTACAATAGTTAAATAGTCCTGTGTAATTATTTGATAAGCAATGTGATATATTAAGTTGTACCATAGCATCTCATAGCATCTTATCGTACTGGCACTATGTAATGTGTATGACAAGGCGTCGTTGTCGTTAGAGGGATAAACATTATATTTCTTATTTCATGTCATCTTGGCTTTGGCATCAGAGGAACCTACTCGAGGGAAACGGGTTTGATACGGATTAGTCGTATCGTTGAGCTTATAACTTAGGTACCGCACTGTATTCCGTGACGACTACTTAATTCGAGGCGAATCTGTTGGGACGTGTGTCCTTTGAGGTCATGGTCATGGTATCGCCGACAGTGGCTGACTCCCAGGAAGCCCAGCGGTGGAGATCGACTGCACCACATCTAGTCGTAGAGTGTGCGTATGGTTGCCATACCGCGAAAGTCGTAAAAGAATGTCTGCTGGGTATTGTACAATGCACAACGATTGTTCTTTCTAGGGAATGACCGGGGTTAAGGGAACTACAATGAGGTTGAGGGAAACTGGCAAAACACTGCTTTGTAGCTAGAGTATACAGTATTTATGGCATCTTACTATATTCAGGAGTATTGTTAAAACAGATAACGTTATTTTTGAAAAAAGTTGTATTATTGTAGGAAAATTACGGCAGTCATACTTTCACAGTGGGAGTGTTGTGTCTTTGTTAAGTAGTTATGACTTCATGCCATCTTCGATGAGCATAGGATGGATAAGCCGGAAAAATAACTGGAATTTACTCCATCACTTACTTAGTACACTACAAACACACTAAGTCAACAATCTCAGTCAACACCACCGCCAACTCAAATTTCGCAAACCAACGAAGTCAAAAATCATCCAAATACACCATCTGTTGGGATGTACATGCTGCAGAACACAAAAACAAACAAATTCTCAGTTTATCTTAAAAGTAACACAATGTAGGAAAAGGTAGAATTTTATCAAAAAAATCCCCAGCAGCAATTTGTCTTCATGATGACAATGTACATCGGCGGTGATGATTAATATTATATATGGTACCATAACACCATGGTGTGGCTTCTTATGAAATTGAGACAAATCTGTGCCTGTGGCAAAGTCTACGTATGCTCTAGGACGTCATCAATCTATTAATCAAAAGAAGCATTCCCAGGATTCTGGTCTGTGAACATGTTCACGAACTTCCGACTTGTTCATCATCCTTTTAAGGACAGATGAGGGACACTTCTTTAAGGTGTGCGAGAGTAGGAAAAATTGAAGGGGTTAAAACTCAGTTTTCGCAACAAATCAATGTAATTTTGAGGTAAAAAATAAGATCAAGGTAATGCTATACCGTACACTATCAGTGCCAGAACAGTATTGTGTAATGTCAATACTAAATCAGAACAACTTATCTGAATTAAGTATCTAAAATTAAAGCTTCAATTCTTTGAAAACCCCTCCCTTCATCAACTTATCATGGCATGTTCTCCATGCTAAACTGCCACTGCGACTCTTGTGTGTAGAAGTTGGCCTACCATCCTCGTATTGAGTCGTTGTTACTAAGTATTCCTTGATATCATCCCATATTCTATCCCAAAGCCGAGTCACTGTCTCTCCATTCCAAAAGTCCTTTGCATTTGAAGGTTTCCAAACATTCCTCAATTTTCCATAATGCTCAATTGTCCCCATAAACCTACGCATTCTAGATAAATTGCTTCCGTGTCATCAAAATGTAGTACATGTTTGCTCGTTAGATTCTTGAGTGGTATCACATTCTCAGCAGGAGCACCCAATAACCACAAATTGATGAGTTGAATGCAGTTCATCTTTGGATACTTCCATGTGGGCGGCAAAGGATTAAGCATACCATGGTGTAATCCAACAGTGACCTTCCGTTTCTTGAACTGCCTCTTTGTCTCTTTACGGATTGCTCACTCGATCACATCTGGTGGCTGAGGCTCATCAAATGTTATGACAATCTCCTCCTCTTCAACTTCAAAAGGAATCTCGCCATCGATAATATCATCAGTCAGAGCATTTGGTCTGTACTCTTGCGGATGCAATGGGAGATTGCCACGCTCTAATAAAACTGCCAACTTTCGGTCTATCTCCCTAGACAAACCGTACCCCTCTCCACCGATTGACCTCAAGTCCAATTGTTTATTAAATTCCTCAATAATGCGGCTTGCAATTCTATTATTATCATTTAGTACTGCTTCCACAAGCTCCTCGAATTTCATTGTCAAAGTTTCCACCTTGGACATGTACAAAACATCTGGAGGAAGGCCGGTGATTTCAGGAGTGTCGACTGTCTTGTTCCATGGGAAGTGGGTCTGAACACGATCTGAGTATGGAATGCTTTCATTCCAGAAGATGGAGCATCGTAGTGCATTGTCTGAGTGGATGTGGTCTTCAAGCCATGTCTTGTGATGGACAAATGATGCAAGACACATTTTAAAAATAGAAAATACATTGTCATTTGTACCACCACCTGGCATACGAGACTTGATCCAAGAGTCCAAATGGTGAAGTGCCGCTGTCTTCTCACTATCATCTAAGTCGCTGAAATCCCAGTATGGGCAACTTTCTGCAAACTCTTTCTTCAGTCGGCTCCGTCCTGACACTGATCTCCCAACATACTGATCTCCGGCATTCTCATATCGAATATACCTATTCATAACTCCTGGCATCTTCCAGTTTGCACGAATACAAATCGATGCAATAGGGGGAGAGCTGGTTACACCACATGCTGCATGAGTGATGGCCCCTTTTCGAATTGAGTGTGTTCCAAAATATTCAGGCTTCATGCCCAAGCTAAGAAAAGTCTCATAATGCTCATCCAAACGAACAATATCCCTCAGCATTGTATTAAATCTTTCATATTGAGAAGCACCATCAAAAACCTTGCACTTGCCATTCAGTACAAGTGGATTGGTAAGCAAAAACTTGATAAATGCAAGACATGGGCAGATAGCTGGTTCCTCAGGCACTGAGTAAAGATGCCAGGGATGGTCCGCATGTTTGGTTCCATCTTGATCACCCTTTGATGGACCCATATGAACCAACAAGGCATCCTCATACACTCCAAACAAATCCATGTGTTGATCAACTACCCCTTCAGCACGAGAAACCATCTGCCAGTCTAGAATTAAGAAGAGATGGAGTGCCACATGTTCTGGATCATTGCTCTTTGCCAACAGCCGAGCAAGGTAGACATATGCCTTGAATGACATAGGATCTTTGCCTTCGGTGGTACGAAGACCGTGCTCTTGTCTTTCTCTTGCTCCAGTCCTTCGGGAACCCTTCAAGTAGAGGGCATTTTTCTTCCACAAATGCCTAGATGTGACGGTTCCGCCTTTGTCGATGCCACATTCTGTGAACAAATGAGACAGGGCAGAACACGCATTGGAGAATGATCCGGCACTCAGGCGGATTGTTACTTCAGTGGATGTGACAACTACAGTGTCATCTTCATCACTGATACTGCGTTTTGTAATTTTTTTGGTGAATGTTTTGAGGAAGGCAGCAAAAGCATTAAATGTGAATTTCTCAAAGGCAATGGGGAATGTGGATGGGTCGTCTTGATTTATCTTGTCAAAGAATTCCACAATGGCTTGCTTGCTGTAGTCCCGTTGCTTTGATGGTCTGCCTGCCTTGGTCCTACGCTGACAGTCCTTATCATCTGCAACGGCAAGATTCCCCATGAGGTCTGGGTTGATGATGTTGGGAAACTTCTCGCAGTTATCTTGGAGGAAACGAATCAGACGGATATTCATACTGTTATACCCGCTGCGAGTTGATGGTGCAATACGGGCATTTAGAATTGCCTTTGTCTCCTCGTCAAGCCCTTCATCATCATATGGAGTTGTATCAGGGGCTTCTTCATGTGTATTGATGGAGACATGGATGTCTTCTTCGTTGACTAAAGGTTGTGTTTGGGTTGCTGTGGTTTCTTCGATTGTACCTCCAGGCATGGTGGTGACTTCTTCATTTGCAATGGCAACTGGGGTGGTGGCAGCATCTTCTTCATTTGTAGTGGTGGCTGGGTTGGCAGCGGCTTCTTCATTATTTAACATTGTAGCTGGGGCAAATGCAACTTCAGATGCAGGGGTGATTGAATTCTCATTCCTTCCCCCCCTCACTAATCCTCTCCTTCTCCCTCTGTGCTCATTGGTGTTTGTATTCACTTTATCAGCCCATCGTGTGCTTGGTGTGCGAGAGCGAGTACTGCGTCGAGCTGGAACACTAGCGGCTTCTTGTTCTCTAACATTGCTGGTCCCTCCTCCAAATGCAGCAGCAAATGCCTCCTGCAGAGATGCTGGAGGGTCAAAATGTGCCGGCCGAACAGGTGGTATGGTATCAGCAGCTTCAGGTATGCCCATGGACTTGGCTAGCCTGTTGAGAGCATTACATGTAGCCTGGCATTGACGGTCTATGTCTGTTTGCCTTGGCATTTTACTTGTCTGGGTTGTGTCAAGTGCGTTGCGCCTGTGCATTGCGTCGGTGCGTCAAGTCAGGTGCATCAAAAGCCTGGAGCGTCAAGTCAGGTGCTTCGCGTTGGGTGTGTCGAGGCAAGTCTGTCGTGCTGGGTGTGTCGTGTGGTGTGTGTCCAATGTGGCTGGTGCATAGGGTGCGGTGCATAGGGTGTCGTGCATAGGGTGTGTCAAGTCTGTCGGGTAATGAAGATGGTGCAGTGTATGCTGGATGATGTTTCTGTGGCTGCAGAGCACGGGGCCCACAAACCTCAACTCTGGTCTTGAACATAGAACCAGGCACTTCAAACAAGAGAGCAAGACAGAGGAACACATATTTAGGTAGGAGTATGATTACGAAAGTATGACTGCCGTAATTTTTTATGAAAGATCATAATGTTGTGAAGCCACAATTATTAGTAATCCCTCGTGGCCAGCACAGAACTATTTTTCCGTCAAACAAAAATTACGGCAGATATCCTGCCGTAATTGAAGTTAGGTACGCCCGTAATCCGCCCACATCCTGCGTAATAATCAGTATTGTATTATTGTAGGAAAATTACGGCAGTCATACTTTCACAGTGGGAGTGTTGTGTCTTTGTTAAGTAGTTATGACTTCATGCCATCTTCGATGAGCATAGGATGGATAAGCCCGAAACATAACTGGAATTTACTCCATCACTTACTTAGTACACTACAAACACACTAAGTCAACAATCTCAGTCAACACCACCGCCAACTCAAATTTCGCAAACCAACGAAGTCAAAAATCATCCAAATACACCATCTGTTGGGATGTACATGCTGCAGAACACAAAAACAAACAAATTCTCAGTTTATCTTAAAAGTAACACAATGTAGGAAAAGGTAGAATTTTATCAAAAAAATCCCCAGCAGCAATTTGTCTTCATGATGACAATGTACATCGGCGGTGATGATTAATATTATATATGGTACCATAACACCATGGTGTGGCTTCTTATGAAATTGAGACAAATCTGTGCCTGTGGCAAAGTCTACGTATGCTCTAGGACGTCATCAATCTATTAATCAAAAGAAGCATTCCCAGGATTCTGGTCTGTGAACATGTTCACGAACTTCCGACTTGTTCATCATCCTTTTAAGGACAGATGAGGGGACACTTCTTTAAGGTGCGCGAGAGTAGGAAACAATTGAAGGGGTTAAAACTCAGTTTTCGCAACAAATCAATGTAATTTTGAGGTAAAAATAAGATCAAGGTAATGCTATACCGTACACTATCAGTGCCAGAACAGTATTGTGTAATGTCAATACTAAATCAGAACAACTTATCTGAATTAAGTATCTAAAATTAAAGCTTCAATTCTTTGAAAACCCCTCCCTTCATCAACTTATCATGGCATGTTCTCCATGCTAAACTGCCACTGCGACTCTTGTGTGTAGAAGTTGGCCTACCATCCTCGTATTGAGTCGTTGTTACTAAGTATTCCTTGATATCATCCCATATTCTATCCCAAAGCCGAGTCACTGTCTCTCCATTCCAAAAGTCCTTTGCATTTGAAGGTTTCCAAACATTCCTCAATTTTCCATAATGCTCAATTGTCCCCATAAACCTACGCATTCTAGATAAATTGCTTCCGGTGTCATCAAAATGTAGTACATGTTTGCTCGTTAGATTCTTGAGTGGTATCACATTCTCAGCAGGAGCACCCAATAACCACAAATTGATGAGTTGAATGCAGTTCATCTTTGGATACTTCCATGTGGGCGGCAAAGGATTAAGCATACCATGGTGTAATCCAACAGTGACCTTCCGTTTCTTGAACTGCCTCTTTGTCTCTTTACGGATTGCTCACTCGATCACATCTGGTGGCTGAGGCTCATCAAATGTTATGACAATCTCCTCCTCTTCAACTTCAAAAGGAATCTCGCCATCGATAATATCATCAGTCAGAGCATTTGGTCTGTACTCTTGCGGATGCAATGGGAGATTGCCACGCTCTAATAAAACTGCCAACTTTCGGTCTATCTCCCTAGACAAACCGTACCCCTCTCCACCGATTGACCTCAAGTCCAATTGTTTATTAAATTCCTCAATAATGCGGCTTGCAATTCTATTATTATCATTTAGTACTGCTTCCACAAGCTCCTCGAATTTCATTGTCAAAGTTTCCACCTTGGACATGTACAAAACATCTGGAGGAAGGCCGGTGATTTCAGGAGTGTCGACTGTCTTGTTCCATGGGAAGTGGGTCTGAACACGATCTGAGTATGGAATGCTTTCATTCCAGAAGATGGAGCATCGTAGTGCATTGTCTGAGTGGATGTGGTCTTCAAGCCATGTCTTGTGATGGACAAATGATGCAAGACACATTTTAAAAATAGAAAATACATTGTCATTTGTACCACCACCTGGCATACGAGACTTGATCCAAGAGTCCAAATGGTGAAGTGCCGCTGTCTTCTCACTATCATCTAAGTCACTGAAATCCCAGTATGGACAACTTTCTGCAAACTCTTTCTTCAATCGGCTCCGTCCTGACACTGATCTCCCAACATACTGATCTCCCGCATTCTCATACCGAATATACCTATTCATAACTCCTGGCATCTTCCAGTTTGCACGAATACAAATCGATGCAATAGGGGGAGAGCTGGTTACACCACATGCTGCATGAGTGATGGCCCCTTTTCGAATTGAGTGTGTTCCAAAATATTCAGGCTTCATGCCCAAGCTAAGAAAAGTCTCATAATGCTCATCCAAACGAACAATATCCCTCAGCATTGTATTAAATCTTTCATATTGAGAAGCACCATCAAAACCTTGCACTTGCCATTCAGTACAAGTGGATTGGTAAGCAAAAACTTGATAAATGCAAGACATGGGCAGATAGCTGGTTCCTCAGGCACTGAGTAAAGATGCCAGGGATGGTCCGCATGTTTGGTTCCATCTTGATCACCCTTTGATGGACCCATATGAACCAACAAGGCATCCTCATACACTCCAAACAAATCCATGTGTTGATCAACTACCCCTTCAGCACGAGAAACCATCTGCCAGTCTAGAATTAAGAAGAGATGGAGTGCCACATGTTCTGGATCATTGCTCTTTGCCAACAGCCGAGCAAGGTAGACATATGCCTTGAATGACATAGGATCTTTGCCTTCGGTGGTACGAAGACCGTGCTCTTGTCTTTCTCTTGCTCCAGTCCTTCGGGAACCCTTCAAGTAGAGGGCATTTTTCTTCCACAAATGCCTAGATGTGACGGTTCCGCCTTTGTCGATGCCACATTCTGTGAACAAATGAGACAGGGCAGAACACGCATTGGAGAATGATCCGGCACTCAGGCGGATTGTTACTTCAGTGGATGTGACAACTACAGTGTCATCTTCATCACTGATACTGCGTTTTGTAATTTTTTTGGTGAATGTTTTGAGGAAGGCAGCAAAAGCATTAAATGTGAATTTCTCAAAGGCAATGGGGAATGTGGATGGGTCGTCTTGATTTATCTTGTCAAAGAATTCCACAATGGCTTGCTTGCTGTAGTCCCGTTGCTTTGATGGTCTGCCTGCCTTGGTCCTACGCTGACAGTCCTTATCATCTGCAACGGCAAGATTCCCCATGAGGTCTGGGTTGATGATGTTGGGAAACTTCTCGCAGTTATCTTGGAGGAAAGCGAATCAGACGGATATTCATACTGTTATACCCGCTGCGAGTTGATGGTGCAATACGGGCATTTAGAATTGCCTTTGTCTCCTCGTCAAGCCCTTCATCATCATATGGAGTTGTATCAGGGGCTTCTTCATGTGTATTGATGGAGACATGGATGTCTTCTTCGTTGACTAAAGGTTGTGTTTGGGTTGCTGTGGTTTCTTCGATTGTAGCTCCAGGCATGGTTGTGAGTTCTTCATTTGCAATGGCAACTGAGGTGGTGGCAGCATCTTCTTCATTTGTAGTGGTGGCTGGGTTGGCAGTGGCTTCTTCATTATTTAACATTGTAGCTGGGGCAAATGCAACTTCAGATGCAGGGGTGATTGAATTCTCATTCCTTCCCCCCCTCACTAATCCTCTCCTTCTCCCTCTGTGCTCATTGGTGTTTGTATTCACTTTATCAGCCCATCGTGTGCTTGGTGTGCGAGAGCGAGTACTGCGTCGAGCTGGAACACTAGCGGCTTCTTGTTCTCTAACATTGCTGGTCCCTCCTCCAAATGCAGCAGCAAATGCCTCCTGCAGAGATGCTGGAGGGTCAAAATGTGCCGGCCGAACAGGTGGTATGGTATCAGCAGCTTCAGGTATGCCCATGGACTCGGCTAGCCTGTTGAGAGCATTACATGTAGCCTGGCGTTGACGGTCTATGTCTGTTTGCCTTGGCATTTTACTTGTCTGGGTTGTGTCAAGTGTGTTGCGTCGGTGCGTTGAGTCGGTGTGTCAAGTCAGGTGCATCAAAAGCCTGGAGCGTCAGGTCAGGTGCTTTGCGTTGGGTGTGTCGAGGCAAGTCTGTCGTGCTGGGTGTGTCGTGTGGTGTGTGTCCAATGTGGCTGGTGCATAGGGTGCGGTGCATAGGGTGCGGTGCATAGGGTGCGTCAAGTCTGTCAGGTAATGAAGATGGTGCAGTGTATGCTGGATGATGTTTCTGTGGCTGCAGAGCACGGGGATGTGCCCACAAACCTCAACTCTGGTCTTGAACATAGAACCAGGCACTTCAAACAAGAGAGCAAGACAGAGGAACACATATTTAGGTAGGAGTATGATTACGAAAGTATGACTGCCGTAATTTTTTTATGAAAGATCATAATGTTGTGAAGCCACAATTATTAGTAATCCCTCGTGGCCAGCACAGAACTATTTTTCCGTCAAACAAAATTACGGCAGATATCCTGCCGTAATTGAAGTTAGGTAGGCCCGTAATCAGCCCACATCCTGCGTAATAATCAGTATTGTATAATTGTAGGAAAATTACGGCAGTCATACTTTCACAGTGGGAGTGTTGTGTCTTTGTTAAGTAGTTATGACTTCATGCCATCTTCGATGAGCATAGGATGGATAAGCCGAAACATAACTGGAATTTACTCCATCACTTACTTAGTACACTACAAACACACTAAGTCAACAATCTCAGTCAACACCACCGCCAACTCAAATTTCGCAAACCAACGAAGTCAAAAATCATCCAAATACACCATCTGTTGGGATGTACATGCTGCAGAACACAAAAACAAACAAATTCTCAGTTTATCTTAAAAGTAACACAATGTAGGAAAAGGTAGAATTTTATCAAAAATTCCCCAGCAGCAATTTGTCTTCATGATGACAATGTACATCGGCGGTGATGATTAATATTATATATGGTACCATAACACCATGGTGTGGCTTCTTATGAAATTGAGACAAATCTGTGCCTGTGGCAAAGTCTACGTATGCTCTAGGACGTCATCAATCTATTAATCAAAAGAAGCATTCCCAGGATTCTGGTCTGTGAACATGTTCACGAACTTCCGACTTGTTCATCATCCTTTTAAGGACAGATGAGGGGACACTTCTTTAAGGTGCGCGAGAGTAGGAAACAATTGAAGGGGTTAAAACTCAGTTTTCGCAACAAATCAATGTAATTTTGAGGTAAAAATAAGATCAAGGTAATGCTATACCGTACACTATCAGTGCCAGAACAGTATTGTGTAATGTCAATACTAAATCAGAACAACTTATCTGAATTAAGTATCTAAAATTAAAGCTTCAATTCTTTGAAAACCCCTCCCTTCATCAACTTATCATGGCATGTTCTCCATGCTAAACTGCCACTGCGACTCTTGTGTGTAGAAGTTGGCCTACCATCCTCGTATTGAGTCGTTGTTACTAAGTATTCCTTGATATCATCCCATATTCTATCCCAAAGCCGAGTCACTGTCTCTCCATTCCAAAAGTCCTTTGCATTTGAAGGTTTCCAAACATTCCTCAATTTTCCATAATGCTCAATTGTCCCCATAAACCTACGCATTCTAGATAAATTGCTTCCGGTGTCATCAAAATGTAGTACATGTTTGCTCGTTAGATTCTTGAGTGGTATCACATTCTCAGCAGGAGCACCCAATAACCACAAATTGATGAGTTGAATGCAGTTCATCTTTGGATACTTCCATGTGGGCGGCAAAGGATTAAGCATACCATGGTGTAATCCAACAGTGACCTTCCGTTTCTTGAACTGCCTCTTTGTCTCTTTACGGATTGCTCGCTCGATCACATCTGGTGGCTGAGGCTCATCAAATGTTATGACAATCTCCTCCTCTTCAACTTCAAAAGGAATCTCATCATCGATAATATCATCAGTCAGAGCATTTGGTCTGTACTCTTGCGGATGCAATGGGAGATTGCCACGCTCTAATAAAACTGCCAACTTTCGGTCTATCTCCCTAGACAAACCATACCCCTCTCCACTGATAGACCTCAAGTCCAATTGTTTATTAAATTCCTCAATAATTCGGCTTGCAATTCTATTATTATCATTTAGTACTGCTTCCACAAGCTCCTCGAATTTCATTGTCAAAGTTTCCACCGCAGATAATCTTATAAGTAAAACTATCTGCGAGAAATAAGCCTTGTGCGAAAAATAAGACTACCTGCGAGAAATAAGACTATAAATGAGTCTTACGTAAATAAATATTATTCCTACGCATATAGACCTGTTATCTGAGAGAAATAAGACTATCCGAGAAATAGGACTATCTGCGAGAAATAAGACTATTTTCAAGACTTGAAAATAGTCTTATTTCTCGCAGATAGTCCTATTTCTCACAGATAGTCTTATTTCTCGCGGATAGGCTTATTTGAGAAAATTGAACGGATCTTTGTTTCAATCGTGCCCTTCCGTTGAATGTGTTAACAAAAATATATATATTCATATATATAGGTGTTTATTACCACATGTAATTCTAGCTTCCGCCAAAATGCTTGCACAAAAAATAATCAAAACGTACTTGTGCTCATATTATGTACCCTTTCCGACGAATGTAAAATGTGTCTATAAAATTTGAGCGTGCAATTATAATACGTGTATAAATATTATTGTGGAGTGTAGGTTAAAAATGTCTGTGCTTCCTCCACTAAAACAAAACATATTTTTCGTGTTTATTTCTTTATTTCACTGTTTCCCTCAACCTCAATTATTACGATGACGTACGCCGGTACCTATACATAGGCGACGGTTTCATAGTGGTGAAACCCTCCCAGGTTTGGACACCCACCTTTACGTACCATAGTTAATTGCTAGTAAATGTATAATAATATAGAGGTAATTTTGAGACAAAAGCTGGGAAAGAATCTGAGCGTACGCCAAAAATTTATCTAGCACCACCAGTAACAAATTAAGCCATCCACCATGGTGAAATGGAAATCGGCTATTGCTCGGTCGGAAGGGCAATCGGTGCATATTCCTTATGGACTACTGCCCTCCGATGCATTCCGGTCAGGGCGATATGTCGGGGTACACCCTTTCACCGGTGCAACATGTTTAACTGAACAGCCCCTTCTCACTGTGATGTTGCATGTAAATTGCAACACACAAAACAAATCAAACGATGTTTTCACCATCACCGCACGATGGTGAAGGCAAACAGAGCCACCGCAGCCCCACCTTCTCACCCAATTTCCAATTGAATCGTCTCGTGCCTGATGGTGCGTCTCCTGGGACGGCATCTCCCCATCTTGCCGTCTATGAAAATGGTCATGCTGCTGATGACACCATTCACCATGGCGAATCTGATGAGGATGGTTTGCTCACGCAACCTCCCGAAATTGAGCTACGCAACATGGTAAACATACCAAAGCGCCATCGTCTCTCGTTAACCCATCCTTTCGACGTGGGTACCGCAACGCCAGCCACCACTTTGCCGTCTTCCGAGCAACACTGACATCACGAGTCTCGTTCCTCGACTCATGACGGCTTTCTCACCCAACCTCCACACCTAGCCCTCCTGAATTCCAACATCGTCCAATCTTCTTACGAACATACACCTGGTGCAATTCGCTCTCTGTCTGCACAGTTTCTTCGAAGATGCCAAATACCTCAACACCATGTTGACATCATCACCTCTTGTACACGGGACATTAAGCCAACCATTCAAATGCGTGACTTCCAAGTTGAAGCCATCAATCACCTTGCCTTTCAAGACGACTCTGAACTCATACTCATTCGTCGTACGGCGGATGGAAAGTCCTTGGTACCTCTTGTGACATCGGCTCTCCGACGCGGCATATCCCTCATCCTTGTTCCGCTTCATGGCCTGGGAAGCGATCAAGTCGAACATTGTATCTCCAAGGAGAATGCAATTGAGGCGTACTACGTTGATGAACATCGTCAAGACAACGCTATGGCCCTACGAGAACGACTCCTCCATTTCACTATAGAAGAGGCACAACACGCCTCCATCATGTTGTTTGTTTCACCCCAATCCCTCCTGACCAAGTCTTTCTTCTACCCAGTGTATCGAGCATTGGCCAAACGTCAACTGATTACGTTGTTGGCAATCAACGAGGCTCATTCAGTTGAACAGTCCGGTAGAAGCTTCAGAGTGGAATTTGTCGAGGCCATGAAGAACCTCTCAGAGCTGTGTTTGCTTGCACCAGCACCAATTCCAGGACTAGCCATGTCGGCTACTTTCCATGAGGACGACAGAGTTCGTTTGCAGTCATTCTTTCAATGGAATGACGTTCACATCATGCAAGGCCCGCTCGAGCGTCGGGCTACTCAATTCCTGTGCATTGTATTGGGTGATCCAGTGAAAACGTTGTTGAAGTCAGCCGAGAAGGACTTGTGCTCATTTCCCAACAATCAACAGTTGTGGAATGGAAATTCACGCAGCAATTGCGAGGGAGCACTTCAAGAAAAGGACAATCACCTAATAGACAAGCATGTTTCTCCTACAGGTGGTCGTGTGGTATGCCATTCATTTACGGGTGGCGATGGACTGAAAATGAAGATGCCAATTATGGAGGCATTCACTTCATTTTCTACCCTGCCGGGCGACACATCAATCAATCCGGATGGTTCTGTGACACTGCGGCAAATTCTTCTTTTGACCGCTACATCTGCAGCCAATTGCGGTATTGATAGCTAAGACCTACGGAATGTTAAGCATAAGGGCTTTCCGTCCAACCTGTATGATGTTGTTCAGGAAATGGGCCGTGCAAACAGGACACAGACAATGACTGACTGCAAGTATGAAGTGCAACTCTCATTTGATTGTTTTGTGTCAAGTTTCGTTTGAATCATGGCAAACGGTGATGGTGCTGAGAGATCTGTTGCTTATAGGAGTCTATTAGAGGTTGTTCGGTTCCTGATGACCCCACAGATGTGTTACCATTCTTTCGTGGAGACATATTTCGAATGGACACATGGATGCAAGCAACCATGTCTTTCGATGTGTTCATATTGCAATGGCAATTGCAAAAAGGTATCAGGATTGGTGTATCCTTCACAACTGATGTCGCTCATCTCCCAACTATTCCAAAAGAAACAAAGCCTGACTGCATCCGAACTGAAGAAAGCAATTAAAGAAGAAAAGCACTCCTCTGGAATCCTGATTTCTTGCCAAAGGCATCAATGAAGCCAATCCATGCACTCCTTCTTCAATTAGTAGCAATGGACATTGTTCAACTAACTATTTCAGATTCATTACTTGGCTCTAATGGTATAAAAGGGGATGATGTGGTGTTTGTTTTTGTATTCAATGAACAGTCATGGAGTCCATTTGCCAACATACGTACATGATGAAACATGGACGTTGTTTGCGCTGGCACCCGAGTACAACAATGGTTGACTTGTTAGATGTTAACTTATGTTTAATTCATTAGAAAGGTGAGTCATTCGTTGTACATTTGGACCTTTTATTCGACATGATCTCATCATATTGTTCTCTTCATGGAATGCTACATTTTGAATACGATCGATGTTTCGACTTCTCCATTTTATCAAGAATCACTTGCATCCTCTTTTCCATTTTGTTTTCAAAATGCCTATTTGCAATTCTTATAATTTCGAATTTTCACATGTCATTGGCAAGATCTTTCTCAAATTTCTTCTTTGTGTTGTGAATGGCATCGTTGCCGTCCTCTCCAAGAACATCTTTCAGTATGTGCAAGCTCATTGCCTTCTTGGAAATATTTCCCAAACTTTTCAACAAATTTACAGACTTGTCTTCTCCTTCGTTATCAGACAAGACATCTTCTCCACCGTCAGTTGAATACCCTGTGTCATGTATACTATCGACACAGCTAGATACAATGGAACACAAATCATCTTGTTCAACAGGAAGTGGTACCTCTTCTTGTGACTCTATCATCCTAATATCCTCTGTCTGACACAAAATGTCAAATAATGCTTGATGACCCATGGGAACAGACACTTCCTCTTTTTTTACGTCCGGTACAGGGCATATGACAGTACAGCGTTTAACCTCATTCCAGAACAGGTTAGGATGGAAAATCCTTTTGTGCATTTGTGTTGGGAAAACATTTGTTCTCTCAAGTAGGGAAACAAGTTTCGTGATAATTCTTGCTGACTACTCACTTTTCTACTTACTTTTTGTGATGACAGACCACATAGGTTTTGTAGCCACATTTCATCAGGGCAAGTATGAATTGTGAGTGATAAATATTATTTCCAAATGTAGGGCTTTTCAGACATCGTTTACACCAGTCATTCACTTTTTCGTTCATTTCATCCAACGACATGGCATTACCCCCATGTGTCATCAAATAAAACCTATTCATACAAATACATTCCAATTCAACATCTGACATTGTATCAGAATACAACGTCTTCATGCGATGTAATCCCTCCTGTACGTAATTCTTCTTTCCATGTATTTTGTACGTGCCATGCCAATTGACATTTTCAATTTCACAAATCCAAACGTTTCTTTTCTTCACCGCATGCACGCAACGGAAGTATGAAGTCAACAACTTAAGAAGCAATGAACATACTTTGGTAGGTTGGTCTACGGACTCTTCGCATCCCTGGACATACTCCACAAACTTGCGATCAATTCTGCCGATCCAGTCGATGTTGTACTCTCCTTCCTTTGACAGAAACATCCTTCTGCTGTTTGCTGTAGGAACCGGTTATAACGATGTCTTTTCAAAGCATCGTACACAATCTTTAGAAACTTCTCGTGAGACTGCAGATTTTTTTTTAACTGGATCACCATTCAATCTCATCTGTCTGATTTCTACTTGAAATGCTTGCAATACAGATCCATAGAATTGCTTATACACAACATCTTGACAATGCATACGATGTTCATGTAAATAATCATGCTCGCATGTGAACTGTTCCAATGCCTCTAACAGAGGTTCAATATATTTACCACTGGTCATTTCAGTCAGTTTCTTGGATAAATTTAGCTTCAGATGACAAAACATTTTTGCAGAAAGAGCATCAACACAAAGATGAACACGGCAACCCTTGGATGTTGGATGGAGACATGTGCGTCCCAACTCATCAATGTTGAAAATTTGCAGTGATTGCCCTACTTCAGTAAATACTTTCGTCATTCCCTCATGACTTGTTTCACAGTGTGGTGACATGGGAAAGACAAACATTTTGTCTACTTGGTTGTAGTTTGGATTGAGATGGTGCATAAGGTCAGTTTCAAACATTCATGCATGGTATATCTCATTGCTCAGTGATTCCATTGCCTCTATAAATTCTTGATTGTTGCGTTTGTTGGGGGTGATTTCATTCTCGCTATCATGTGAATCTTGATCTTCATTTGTGTCTTGTGATAGATGATGCAAGAATTTAGCATGCGTGTCAAAATCAACAATACGCCAGGCCATACAATGAATATCATGCATTCATTGACTAGGAAAAGAAACACTTCCATCTACAAGGGGTTCACAAAAGAAATGCCCTTTCGATAGAGCTATGTCAACGTCGCCCGCACCTGCCAATACGTATGCCCACTGGGGCGGAGGCACTATTTGCTTAAAGTATTCCAAAGATGGCCTCTCTTGAAATCCGGGCATCCAAACTATCGTCCATCCAAGTCTTGGCCAAGTGAATCCTTCTGTTATCAATAACTGTTCCGCGTGCTGCATATCGGTGCTAACTGTCGAAATTACTTTCCCTTTGATCAACCAGTAATCATCGCAGTGCCAGGTGCATTTTTCAACTTGAAACTGAACTCCACTTGACGATTCCATTGTAGATCCTTGAGCAACCTGAATTGGTTGCTCTTTCTTAATAAAATAAGTGGTGCCCGTATGAGTCACAACCGATTTACCAGCAGTTTGATCCTTCTTCTGTAAGACTTTTTGATAATTATCAAATGCTCCAAATAGCACGTTCTTGGATTCTAACATAGAAAACAATGAGGGCAATTTGTATTCATAAATTTTCTCAATGTCTTTGAATGACGTTTCCAATGAACTAGTGAACAATCCCATGAAGGAATTGGAATCAGGCTGAGAGTAACCCTTGAAAAACCCACCAAGAGGATCTACTAATGCCCAATATTTCAACAAATAATAACTATGGGTCCTCAGTGCTGCATAGAAAATATGTAGTATCCTCTTCTGTTTCCTGTGAAGATCATCATCCAATCCCAAAGGACAATCTAAGCATTGAAACTTTCGAGACTGAATAATTGTTGACAGAACCGTGTGCACAGATGGAAACTGATTCACAAATTTGTTGTATAAATGTTTTGATGCATTCTCTGGCACAAGGTAGTCACAAGCAAACGAAAAATCAAAAGTCTGCTCTATTGCAGACTTGTACAGATCATCAACCTCCTGTGAGAATAACGCCAAGTTCTCTCTTTTTACTTCCTGTCCAATTACTTCTTGTAAATTAACATGACGAATTGTGTTCATTTCAGACATGAGCAAATTGTTGTTGGATGGCTGTTGTTGGGTTGTCCATTTGATATACTCGGCAAGAATGTTCAATGTCGCAACAGTATCCCCCTTTGTCTCGCACAACTCTTTTGCAAGGAATGTAGCAATGACTTCATTCTTTTTGGTTTTAGGAAATTGAATGGCATCCAGAATAGTATCCCCCGGTGATCGTGCTACATAAATTGCTACATAAGGCAAGTTTGTTAGCTTCACAAGAGCAAGTGTTTTTGTTGAATAACCCATTACTTGACAGTTCAGTCCAACACCTGTTCTACGATCAAGCAAATAATGCTTCTCACTTTTAGTCAGAAAACCAGACTCCATTTGTTGTCATTCAGGATAATGCATAACACAAACATGAAATTCGTGACAAATTCTCCTGCGAGATGATCTGCAAAATATTCCTCACGCTGTGTATTGTTCCATTTCTCAGGTAACTCACTTAAAACAACCTGACCGAATACAGACATTGTCTCATCACGTGCATCACGAATCACTTTACTGTCATTCTTGTTCATCATGCTTGGGATGAAAACAGTACACACATCATTGCACCCCAGGCGAACTATGTCTTTGATACAAAGACGTTTGGGGCCTTGATTCATGGGAGATAACGAGACGTATTGTGCGTCGTGTCTGACTGTCGGATCATAAATGGAGTGGTGGTTGAGTGCAGTCGAAATATCTAAAGATGGTGGAGTGACGGAGGTGGCAACACTTGATTGAAGGAAAGAGTTCATTTTGTATGAGTTTTGTTGGGAGCTCAAAGCTATTTTGGATGAACACAGCACTCGTGACATGACGGTACTGGGCGATGGTGTTGCCATGAAGTTGGATTGCGATGGTGCAGTGCATTTGAGAGAGGTGACAAAGCCAGATTTCGCGCTCTTCCTAGCAGCCATGGCCACTTTATACGATGACTGTGATGGCACCTTCATCATGCCATGCTGAATTCTGTTAATGATCGTGCGATCGCATTGAAGCCAGTACTCAACGATGTAGACTTGAGGCGGTTGTCGGTTTTGCGCCAATACGCGGAGGTTGCAGCGCTATCGCGCGGTGTATTGGAGGAGGAAGCTGCCATTGTGTTGGGACGAACCATGGTGTCCTCGTGTGGTTGATAATCGAAGTGTGGATTTTGTGTGGTGGAATGTGGTGCGAGGTGGGTGGTGCGGTCTGATAAGTACTGTACACACTACTAAGGTATTGTACTGTGATGTGATGTGATGTGAGAGCAAAAGATTCTTTCCCAGCTTTTGTGTGAGATTTTGACCCAAACCTGGGAGGGTTTACATTACATGTAGACCTTCACTATCTACCTATTTGTTAGATAGTGAAGTACTCCATGTAATAGTAGAGCCGTATAGAGGGTGTCCGTGACATGTACCAAAAGGTTATTCTAACCTGTCTTTGACCATTTGCCTGCATATGAAGTTTCCTTTCTAGATCAAAACCTAGTTGGGCATTGTTTTAGATCTTTTTGAGTTCTATTTAACCATGTAAAAATGACCCTATGTTTGTTAAGTAGTTCACCTAGTAAAATTATGGGATATCAATCACAAATAGGCCAATGTGAAAAGAGATGAAACTACCCTTGCCTAACCACGTTCTGTTAACATATCAGCAAAGTGCACACGCCAATGAGAAGCACACATCCACTTGGAGGGGTTACAGGCACAGTAGGTGCAAATTTTGGAGGTACAATGAGGAACAGAGCATGTGTTTTGCTGGTATGCCTTTTTGCTGGTGAGGTTGCACTTCATGCCGTCCCAAAATTTTGCATGCCGAGGTGCCGTCAACATAACATGTTCAGACACCTCATGTCGGTGCCTCTTCTCATAGGCTCCTCCTTAACTACAATCTCAGGATCGTTAATAAGATCCCATGCCAAATTCCTCCTAAACTCCAAGAGAGTCATTTTTCATTTCCATCCCACACAAAATATCTCATACAGAGGTACATGTTTACCTCTGTGACAGCCAAAAGAAACTGCAAAACTCTCAATGCCCAGCGAGTTGTTACCCATGTCTCTTCAATACTCGGGACAGCATGACGTAAGTTGTTGTGGTCATTTACACCATGCCGGTAGGGGCATGGTGCATCAGTCTCATGGTATTCACAGCTCAAGAAGAACTCTCAACGTGAAAATCCAACGACACTGGCCATGAGATACCAGAGGCCAAAAAACCCAGTCAACTCACCAAGGTTTGTGGGAGTATGACCTGCATCCATTAGAGATTTGGATGTGTTTTCAATACATACCTCAACAAGCCAGGAGAGTTGAAAGAACTTGCACCACATCGCATAAATGGTCTTGTACATTGGAGACCAGTTGTTGAAAGTTGCAGGGAGTTTTTGGTTTGTCAGAAACTTTCGCTGACAAACTCCATTCCAATGAAAGCGCTGGCCTTGGAAGAGGCCAGTTGTTGGATTGACAGAGAAGTTCGTAGTGGGAACATTCTCCGGTGCAGGCTCGTTGTCATTGTCAACTTCATGACCTTGCACACAAACTTGTGTAATGTCTTCACAAAGATTGCCCGTACGAGTGAAAGTATAGTCTTCAACGGTGTCTCCTTCCGGGTTTTTGTCAGGAAGAAAATTCACGATGGCATGAGTGGGCGAGTTTGGTGGGGTTCTGACATTCCAGAAGTGTTCTGGAGGGCCTTCCTGCATGAATTTCACATAGCGTTTGGAAGCGTGCAACTCAACACCAGGGATTGATTCGGATCGAAAAAGGACAGCCAGAAAAGTGCTTCCGGAACGGGTCACATTGTCCGTTCGGACCGCAACCAAATCATCCAAGCGCTGCCCAGCAATCCTGTTTGGATGCAGCTCGCCGATCTTGGCAGATGGACGGAGGTAGCTCAGAAGGACTGAGCAAACTGCATTGGCACCAAGGATCTTCTTGCCTCGAGGCATGGGGAGGTGTCAATGATGGTGATGTGATGTTTGTTTACCTTAGGAATACGTAGAAATGGTACTGGGAGGGTACCAATGATCTTGGCAATGAAAAAATTGTGAGCAATTTTCATCCCAACAAACTGAAGGGAGGATTTGGGCAATGCAACTGCTCTGCACCCTTTGGTCATTCTACCGCCACAATTCTGGAAAGGCTTCTTGAAATAGTACTCTACACGAGTTATTATTGGTTCTTGTAAGAGAACTTGGTTTACAAGTTCAAAACAAGGCATAACTAATAGGGTAGATTAACCTGAATTGGGTTAATTTTCCTACTTGTGTCACCAACCGATTTTGATGATAAGTATTATCAAGAACAGAGTAGGTGCTATACCCGAAAGTACAATACCTTAGTAACTAGAGGGGCTTACTAACAAAATCTCCATGTACAAGTACCTATCAAGAAAACGAGAAGCCTAGTATGTATTAATTGATGAACTCACTAGGGCATATGTCTCGCAGGGAGAAGCAGTGTACAAAAAATACAAACCTAGGTACCTCATAACTTATTGTATGGTACTATCGTATCCCTCACGTACCTGCAGTGGTGTTGAGAAATGACACTGGAACAGAAACGGGAGTAATTAATTTCACACTTTAAAACTTATATTTATGATACATCTCTACACGTATGATATGTTGTACACACAAAATATTATGCAAAAGAACTCATTCGTGCGTTCAATATAACTGTGCTTACAGAATGGTACCTACAGTACCATAGATTTGCAAAACATTACACTCACAGTGTTTTCATATACCAATTCCTTTCCAGGACATTGGCAATCCGTGCACAGGACTGGTTTTTAAGTAACCTTTGACATTGAACGGGAAAGCTAATCTCCACAAAGAAAACTAATCACCCAAAAGAAAACCGGATACCTTATCATTTCACCAGAGGAATAGTACAGAAAAGTGTAAAAGCCAAAAGAAAACAGATTCTCTAAAGGAAAACCAATCCCCAATTAATTTGCCAACGTCTTTAGGTACTTACATTATTTAAGCCTTTGGGCGAGTTGGAGACTTTCTTGAGAAGGATTTCTCGAGATTAGATCGATTCTTTTCTGAGAATAGATCTAAACAAACCATAGTCTAGGACCTTAAGACATAGTTTAGAAATAATCTAAGAGTGTAGATTTTCTAAGTATGAAGTAGATTTTCTAAGGTAGATATTTATTTCTTTGCTAGCCATTTCGTTTTTCAAAATCGTCGAGTCTAGATCTAACAGATTTTGAAAATCTATTTTAGATTTTAAACGAAGTCTGTTTACATTCTAATATTCTAAGTTCGATTTTTATTTGGTTTTCTACATTAGATGTAGATGGTATCCATTCTCATAAGTGCATCACCAATAAGTCGCGGATGATTAATAGTACCATATATTATTAACTGGAATGCTACGCATGCTATAATACCTTTGCATACTAACAGTATGGTACCATTTGTAAGTATTACTTCTTTCTTTTATGCACGAGAGAACATGGATATCTTTTAGAAAATAATCCATTTTCCTGGTGTTCCCTGAACCCCACCAACAACAACCATAAAAACTGTGTGTTATTCTTTCTATTGTATTATGTTCCGGTACAATCACAAGCACAATATTATGTACAAAAAAATATTTATGTTAGTACTCATTTGTAGACCCCCCAAGGTTGCTAAGCAATTGCAATGGAGGCATTGCAATTCCTTGTCCATCAAAACTTTGTCCAGGATTTGCAAACTTTTTTGTTGATAGTGGTTGATAGCCTGTCGACCAGCAACATTGGATATTTTGCCCTTCTGTGAAATTTTTAGTCAACATTGGTAATTTTTTATGACCTTTTTGATACTTGTCAATATGTCAACCACAAAGTCAATACTACAAATAAGTAATAAAGAGTTTGACAGCTGGTCAATAGTTGCCTTCTGCAGTGCTTGACATGACTAGTTCAACATCTCTTCATCATGTTGCTCTCATTGCCACACTCTCATCCAAAATGATTTGGAATGCAACTAGGAATACATTGCCATCAGCTGAGAAAATACACTGTCATTGCATGTTTGGTTGATAGTTGGTCGAGACCTGTGGTCAATAATATTGACTCACCCAATCAATAATATTGACAAAAAGTCAAGATACATGCAAAATATCATCTTTTTAGTCAACAATGGTTGACAATATCAACTATTTGTGTCAAACCTATCGACATTTTTCAATCCCTTCTATAGTTGTCAACAATAGTCTTGGTCAATAACAGACCACAAAGTTGCCTGTTATGCTGTCTAACTCCATATCAACAAAGAGGTATTTTAGGTGTGGCTGGATGTGATGGGTAATGACCCATTTCATTTGAACACATGGCACGCTTTGCTTGGTTGAACACTAGTAAGGAAACATCTTTGTGTTTGATGAGGGTTGTGGTGTGAAGCCAATAATTGCATCTTGTTGGCTACCTTTATTGATCTGACCCCCTGCTGGTAATGTTGCCGTTGCTCTGTTCCTATTGTGTGTGTGTCCCTTATGAGTTTCATTGGACCCAGAGAAGAACTAGGTGACAGTTTTGCTAGCAAGACCAGGGAAAGAGATGAGGGTGACCTTCTAAATAGCAGTAAATAGAGTTGATGTATTGTGCTGAATCACAATACAATATGCAAAAACTGCTCTTGTTCATATTTACTGCTAGTTGACAATTACTTTGATGTGTATCATGGATGTGTTCATACTGCAGAATTTGAGTCATTTGTTGTTGAGTGGCATTCAGAAGTAGGAAGTTGAAGAACTTAATTTAAAGCCAGCCCCAGTTCATTTCAGGACTTCAGCATCAACATGCTTTCATAAACAAATGACTTTAACATCAGAGCTCACTGTTTTGATGTTGATTCATTGACCAACAAATTATTACGAGCAGCTACACCGAGCTCCAACTATGAGGGGCGTTGCTATCTGAGCAGTGTCAAGCCGCTTCTCTACATTGTGCATGATCTTGTCATCGAATCTAGTGTATGTGAGTATTGCTGGTGTTGTACGTGGATTGCCACATGACTTGACCAAGGCGTATGACCATACACCGAATGCACTATATGACCTAGACCCGTCAAAGCGGTATCTGAACATCTTGCAATGTACAAGGTAGATCCCAGAAGTATTGACTTGGCAGTGAACAGATCTGCAGACACTATGTTGTCTATGCGAAGTGATATGGCTATGCTGTTTGAGGTGCAACCATCTATTGCTAGTGTGCTCGGATACATGAACGCTTGCATGAAGTACCCTATACACACTGTTATGGTGGGTGAACTTCCTTATGCCGACAACATAGTGCCTACACTCTGGTCGTCGTATGCACAGGTGGATGGAATGGAGGATACACCCAACACTAGAGCGATATCCATGCACTTCAGGGATATAGCTCATGCAGCTGATGCAATAAGACATGCATGGAGATTGCTGGTCAAGGGCTAGGCATTCCTCAATTGCCACTGCCACTACTCATACATGCCCGATAACAATGCATGCACAGAGTGCATAGAATACATGATAGACTTCATATGCAGACTGTGCATCAACACTTGGGCATTCCACTTGGTGGACAAGGCCACAGTACTGTCCATGGGCAGAACAGCTAGATACACTGCGTCCAGAGTGAAGGCAAGGCTAGAATGCCATGGCTGCTGTTATGACGGGGTGTCATGAACTGAGGTAAGTGATGTAGTATGCCCGGTAAGTCACCTGATATACAACATTTGGCGAAGTAAGTTAAGTGTCTTTTTTCATAGTTTAATTTTTTATAAGTAGAACAGTTCTATGTTGTGTGTGAATGAATGCTTGTTTTTTATGTGTGCCGAATCCGTAGTGTAAATGGCATCTGTGTGACACATGGTGATGTAGTGTATTTTGTGCGAACACGGTTGATCTCTATTTGTACGCCTGGGTTCGTCAACAGGTGTGAGGTGTTGATCTAAGGACATCATCATACAGCAGAATCAGTAGGTTTTTTGTACATTCATGTTCCTCTATGCATTGGTATGGCATTAAGTTCCGAAATATCTGTGTGAAGAAGTGACATGGTAGTGATGTGTTTTTGTTCTGAGAATTTGTTTGAATCGTTTTTGATATCTTATGGTTTTGTTTCAAATGTGTAATCTCAGTGGTATGTTGCAGGTTTCATTATAATTAGTTCTTTACCATTTGAACTCGAAAATTTTGCGTTAGGTGATCTGAAGTTTGTCAGTATTAGGGTCTTTTAGGACGGTAAGTAGTAGGATTTGCCTTGTCGTTAGTTTGAGGGGGGACGTTGTACTTTTTGTTGTGTTGGACATCATTTGTAGAGTGGTGGGATGAGAGTTGACAAAATTACTTAAGCCGATTAAGCGAGGCTAATATAGACATACCGTCGGAAAGTTTGTTTGGTGTGAGATGTGTTTGCATTCGTTGAAAGGCTTGTAGTAGCAATGGTGTTAGTAAATAGCCGTTTTTGTTGATGAAGTGTGTCGTATTCTGGGTCGTTGACCCGAAGTCCGTGTAGTAGGTGGTCTATTGTGAGGTGTGTTCATGGGTTGCCTGCAACATTTTGTCATCAAGTTGATAACAGTTATCTTATATTTCAATTTTTTGTCTTTCCCGGAAGTAAATTATTGGGTAAATATGGGGGAAAAGTTGAAGAAGAAGTGTCGAGAACATCAGTGTAGTACTGTCAGAGCTGTCGGAGACAGCGCACCCAGGACGGGTTCTCAGGTGCTGTCATTGAGTGATGTTGGTAATACATCTGCTTCGATTGATGATTTTTCCACTTTCGCTGGTCATTTGCATAATGCTTTAGCAGATGTGTTTGGCAAAGATGTTGCGTCAGCAAATAGCAATACCTTTAATCGTATTATGCTAGAGAATCTTATTCTGGGTGGTGGATGGGCACCTCGTAATAAGTTTGACCCAAGAACGGAAACTGATTTCCATGCTTGGTGTGTCGACGAGAAAGGTATGGTGCACGACTATCCGGACGATCAATTAATTAAGGGGAACTGTGTAACTGATTTTGTGGTACGGCGTCCGTGGGATGTGACAGTTGTGGTGGAGGCGTTGCCGTACATTGAAAAGTTGATGCAAGAACAATTTTTTGACAAGAACCGGCATGTGTCAAGCACGCAACTTCTAAAAATGATTGAGAATAATACATTTCCCGTGAATCACTGTTACGTTAGGGCCAAATTTTTTCGTGACAGCAGTCCTGTTTGTTTTGCATTGGTGTTAGGTTCTCTTGGGTACAGACAAGCAGATGGGAATGTGTTTTGGGAATGTGGTTAAGTTACAGGCTGTTTGTGTGTTGGTGTAGTTTGTTTTAACTATATGCTAAGGTTGGGTTAAATATGTGTAAATAAGGCACAAGATTTATTTGGTGGTGCTGGAGGGTTTTGCTTACCTATAGTTAGAGGAATTACTTGATTCTGAGGTGTCACCATCATCGCTGTTGCTTTTTGTTTCATCGTTTTTGGGAGGCTGAAGTGACTTTAGGAAATCATTCGAATAGAGAAGGAACTTCACAGCATTGTCATTTCCAGAGTCATCCCGTGTTATTTCTCCTGTTGTAAACATCCATTCTTTCAAATTACAAACGAACTTCAGCACATTAACTAAAGCCTTACACCAAGATGGAGAGTTGGGTCTGTCATTTTGTGAAACAAGTGGGTCAAAGATGTCTCGAGCATATTGTCCGTTCACCTGAAAGTAGATAGCTTCACAGTCTTCAGTGGGTGTTGGGAGAGATTGCAAGCGAGAGAAGTTTTGACCCAACAAATGTTCGATTGTTTCCAGTGTAATTTTGAGAGTCAATACATTCCCTGCAGACTCATATGCAAAATCATGGAGGACTGACTTGATGTTGTGGTGGTTAAAGTTTGGAGGCAAGGGCCTTCCTTTCTTGAGATGTCTCCTGGCTTCAAAGACGTGTTTGAAGTCAACGAGTTGGAGATTGCGTATGAGGTCGAGGAGAGTCATCTGGGTTTGTTCTGTTATGATGGGAACTTCAAGTGCTGGCAATTTCATGCTGTCTGAGATGCTATGCTTGGGTGGGTACACATATTGTCTCATGTTTTTGAGTTGTTCCTCCACGGAATCTGTGTAGTCGCTGATGACTTTGTTTGAGGTGTCGATGTCCATAATTTGCTCGATTGCTTGATAAAGCATATGTAGGGCTGACACAGTTACATTTTTTTATGGACAACCAGTTTTTCTCTAAGTTTCTTGGATTCTTTTTTGTCGATCTGTCCACATCATCAGGCCGTAGTGGAAGGTCAAATTCAATGAGTACCGGCTGAAAAGTGTTGGTATTGTCAATATAATCAATTTCGCCATAATATGGCTAAGTTTGGAATCTCGATTTTTTGTGTGAATAAGAGAGAAAAGAATGTGAAGAAACTGAGTTGGATCATTTCCACAGTGCGCAGGGGTTTCAGGTCGTAGATGTTTTATAGTGCCACAGCAATATAGGGAGGGTCTTGTTGTTTTGTCATGCGTACATTGTTTAAGGTGTTTGATTTCAATCCTGCCAGAATCCTTCCACCTTCGAAAACACTAAGACGTTTTGCAGTGAACCATTTGTCGTCTACATGTATTTTGATGTAGTATAGAAGTGCCCACATGAGAGGTAGCAGTGGCAAGACCCGGAAGTCAAGACAGTAAATGACTCGTGCTGGGTGAACGTTGCTCATTGACTTGCTGCCAGATTTACTGATTAATTGGAAGATAGGCGTGGCATCATCAGCCATGTGTTTGTGGCAACTTGTGGCGTAACACCATAATTTGAGCAGTTCTGCTAATTGGGGGCACCTGTCATAATCGGTAGCTAAGTAAGGCTTGAGAGCGAAGATATCGGCAAAGTCGTAATATACGTTTTGCAAAATGAAGCCGTAACACATTGGGTTGTAGGACCTTTCTTCCTTAAGACAGGGATTGTTGTCATTCTTTTCTTTGATGTATCACGCGCCGTGCACATGTGAGGTGTCATTCTGTAGTGAGAGGTCCAAGAAGGCTTATGAACGTATAAAAAAGTGGATGGTATGCATGAGTGGTCAAGTTGACATAACAGAATGTAATAAAAAATCACGCATGTGTGTTATCGTAAACCAGGCGAGTCACCAATTTTACAACATGCATATGTCATAGTTCTGGTGATTTACCTGGTGTACACAATCAAGCAGAGTTGGCATCGATCATGTTTGCTGTCATGACAGTTGCTCCAATGATATGAGCTTCACGGAAGTTGAAATACAGGGACTTGGATGGAATTACGTCTGAGTACCCAATCGATCCAGCGCCGTGGATGAGATGGCCTTGGGTTGATGTTCTCGCATTAATGTAGTAACATAACATGAAGTTTAGGAGGGACTGGGCTTCGGTGGTTTTGGCTTCTTTGAGGGAGCCATTTTTGTATGCTGCATAGAAGTAGTTGAACACTTTTATGGCAAAGTAAATGCAATTAATGCGTGAAGTGGTGAGAATATTAAACTTGGAGTATTTGGCGGCCTTTTCTTTGGTGACGTCACCTGAGTCAAAGATAGTAAAGGAGCTAAGATCTCTGACCAGACTTTTGAAGGAGTTCACGAAGGGGGGGTGCATTCTGCTGGTCGTGTCTTCGTGTGCTATGTAGGTGAAGTACTTGAGGAAATCAGCCTCATATTTAGGGTTTGTTGGATGAGCGATGAAATTTTGAACAGCGGGTAGGTCCAAATCCTTGAAGTAAGACATCAATGATGACTCAGTCGAATTGGAAAGACCTTTTTTGTTCATTTGCTTTTAACGGTACTTGTGGCATCATATTTTGGAATGTCTATGAGGTAATGGGACATGTTTGGAGTCACTTGCAATGCATGTGAATCAACTTGTTTCGCAATTGTCTTAATGAATTGTGTGCACAAATCCATGGGGTGGGGACGATTTGAAGCAAGTTTCCCGTCCAATATTTGTTTGCTCTGTGTCTTGAGAGCAGCCATGACGTCATCTGTAGACACTTCTTGTGGTGGCAAGGTCGTGTAGTAAACTTCTATAGTTGAACACTTTTGCAAGGCATGACAGCTCACATTTCCATTGAGTGCATCGTCCAGTTCTCGTAGGAATGTTGAATTGCTGGGCCAAGTATTTTCATCATGAGAGATAATACCGTTTTCCGCAAAATGAGTGTAAGTAAGATCTGTGGCAGGAGAAATGGAACCAGTGCTGGGGTCAATGTAACGACCCATGCCGATAGAACAATACATCAACCGTCGATGTTTGCCTTCAATGTTGTCAAGTCGAAATGATGGCTGATAGTGCTTTCGAAGGAAACTGTAGAACAAGCGATTCTTGTACGTTGTGAGTAAAGTATCACTGTTTGTGTATTTGACAGGATGTAAGTTGGGTTGAGAGTAACTGTCAAAAAGCTCTTTGAATTAGTCTTCCAGGCCGCATGCTTTGGCCCACGCCTTCTTCCCTTCATCTGTAAATGAGTTTACTTTGAGAACATGGACCCATTCCTCAAAAAAAGGGTACACCCCAGTCTCCTGGTTTATTCATGGGCCTTGTTGAAACATGCAACGGATCGGCTTGTGCAGTCTGAACCAGAGGTACTAACGCAGTAAGGTCTTCAACTGGATGAGCGTCAGCACAATCAGTGTACACAAGAAATGATTTCATATCTGAGTCTGCGTTTGACATGTGTTTACTCTCATGAACAAGAGTGGCTTTAGATTTGGAAAGTTGAATATAATTTCACTGAGAACAGAACAGTTACAGGAAACGTTGTGATTGTAGTTGAGAAGGTAGACCCGGGGCACTTCGTCAGTAGTGCCATCTTGAGTTTCGTATAAGTGACATGCAATGGGCCAGTCGGTGTTGTGGAATTCTAGTTTTCTTCGAGTACAGCAGGTGTCAAGGATTTGTGCTGCTTTGGAATGAGGCAAAGTAGATGTTGGCGTGTTGGGTAGTTCCGTTGATGATTTTTGTTTATTTGATGAATTATCTTTTGAAGGAATGCTCTCATTACCAAGGTAGGCGGTCTTCTTGCATCCTGACTGAAGTTGTTCATCAATTTTTGAGGTGTTTGACTCAAGGAAGCGTTGCGGGTCTTGTGGGGAGATGCCTGCATACTGGTACTTTTTCGAGTGCTTTTGGACGGAAGGTCTGTGTAAACAGAAAAGAAGACATTAGGATGTGTTAGCAATAAGTGATTTCATGAGTCATATCTTATTTCACATGAAATGCTCATACCAGGTGGTAAGTGGTCTTTGTTTTGTTTGCGTGAACGAGTTGAACGTTTTTGAAGTTGTAGGTCTTCCGATGGGGTAGCGTCTGCCCTAGTGTCTTGTGTTGGTGCTAATGATGGAATTGTGGTGGCATTTTCATAAGTGAGGTATAATTGTAATACGAGAATAAGAAACGATAAGCAAGAATGACATAAATATGATGAGTGACGAACATAATGATAGAATGGTAGGTGAAGATTACACCCCATTGGCAAAAAACAGAAAGGGTATGAGGATGCAATATCTCTTACGTCAATGTCCAGGTCATTGACCAGATTTACGACACATATTGCCAGACATAAAATGTGTGCGTTAACAAACAAGGATTCAACAAAAGCCTTTGTCGGTTTCTGGGTCATTCACAATTCACATGATCTGCAACATTGTAAATCAGCAACGAGTCGAAAGAAAACAACAAGGCAAGAAGTACAACTGCTGCAAGATTTTTCTCTCATCAAAGAATGTGTTACTTACTATTATTTTTTTCTAGTTTTTATTTCCATTGTGTTCTGTTCAGTAACTTCCTTGACGTCAATGTCATCGTCACGCCCTTCATTGTTAGGATTGTCTATATTGTTACAACAGAAACGTTAGAAGTACATACATTTTCGAATCAAAATTATGTGTTAAAATTGTTTTACCTCCTGCATGATGTTGCTTAGTTTCCTGGACGTTTTGCCGGATGAGCGCAGCGTTGTTTTGGATGGAAAAGGCGTCGTTGGCGCCATCTTGGATCATGCCTTGTTCGTTTGGTTTTGTGTTGGATGACATGGTGCATTGTTTTTTAGATCGTGGTTTATGGAGAGATTGTTGGATTGTGACCTAAGCCGTTTTGCTGTAGTTGTTACTATGTAGTAAACGGGTAGATACATGTTGTTGAAAGATTTTATTTATGAGAGTTACACTACTGAAATAGGTATTGCATGGTACACTAGGTAATCCATGCATCACCAAGCACAGGTGATCCTGTTAGAGATTGGAGGTAATTTAGGGCAGTTCCATGACTGCTCCTTTTCTCTCAACTGCCAACAGGAACTGTCCCATGAGAAGGTTTCTGAGAAAGAAATCCTCTCTTGGATATTTTGTCCAAGAAACACCTAGAATGTATATGGGTGTTTCTCAAGAAAGAAATTGTCTTTTGAATATTGTTTCTCAGAAACAATATCTTATGACTATTGTACTTCCTTTGTGTTACACAAAGGGAAGAGGACCATTGGAGGTTCCACCTGGAACCTCTTTGGGTTACCAGTTAAGGTAGATAATTGGCCTATGTCACTCGCCCCACGATTGGAGAATTAGCGTGGCTCGCGGAAAAGTAAAACCTCGGTGAGGAAAAATCCGAATATGAGCCAGACTTGCAGAAAAACCGTTCTTGTTGAGGTTAAAAATGTGCAAGCTGCCTGTGACGCTTTGTACCTACATATTATTTTATGTAGTATATGAAGTGTAAGTTCATGTGGAGAGGGAGATTTGTCATGGCTTATGATAAAGCTGGTTTGATTGTACTCTCCTAAGTCAAACTTATATTCTGACTTACTTCCGCGTGTAACCCTGATTGTCTTATCGTATACTGTCTGTGATAGTCCAATTATCACTGGTATACCGACTGAATATTTGTGCGGGGTAAAATACCTTTGTTTACTAAGCATTGCTTTCCACGGACCATGTGACCATAAATTTATGAGGATAATTTTGGGTCGGTTTGGTGTTGCCTGGTGTCTCCTATTGATTTAGTCTGTGTGTGCAAAAGTGGAATGCCGAACAACAATTCCATCTTATGATTGCTACACTACATTTAGGCGATAGGCACTGCATAGTAGGTATGAGTGAATGGCATCTGAGTGTTTGTTTAGGTAAACATTGTGCCACTAGAAGCTGCTGACAAGACCATGATTGGTACAGCAGGCCAAGCATCTCCATGATTTGGTTGATGTTGAACTCTAGATAGTAATTCACTTTTTGGGTTTTGATATTTGAAGACTCTGGTTGACTTACACTGGGAAGCCAAATGAAATGCATATGGTCCGAAAGTGGAGTGTTGAAACTGCACCTTAATTGTCACGATGTGTGTACAATGTGGATATTGAACCAGGTCTAGGTACGAAGGTGCTGATAGTACAGATATTCTGTTTGTTATCTTCTGCAATCCTTTGTGTTTGTATATTGTCCTTCTATTTGCTCTGTAACCCCTATGTATCCATGGGAATAGTTGCCCAAAGGGTCAGCTATCGGCAAGTGAACAATGTTAAGTCATACATAATGTATTGACTATAATCATTGGAAGGTCCAAGCGTCAACGTCTATGTCTTTTTGTACCATGAAGAGTACGGATTCAGTGTTTATGATATCCTTTTGTATTTTGTAGCAAGGATCCTCGAGGGAGGTCTGTACATGTATAACTCTTTTGTTGGTGGTAATGACATTGCAACATATTTAAATGTGCATGTGCGTACCAATTTTTATATTTTGTAAGACAGTTGTTGACTATAATCTTATGGTTTATGGAACCATATTGTGACTTCACAGCGAGCATCATGGAGAAGTGAACTTTCCATGATATGTTGACAACGTAATAGTTGTGTTTCTCTTTGGATTTGTCTAAGCTAGTGAAGCGATACTACATTTCTGTGCACAGCTTCTTGAGTTGCATTTGTTTTGCATTGCATGCCAACAAGGTGCTACATGTCTCTCAGTAGAGATGTTCATGTTTGACTTATCCTTTTGTGTGAGATGATATTCCTGTTTAACTAGGGATACTCACAATTCTATGTGCTGTGGTTTTACAAGAACAAAGGTTGTGGATCCTTTGTGTTGTTGTGCTCATATGATCATGAGGCTTATTTTATGGTTTGTTGTGCAACATGTATGTGCACTACCTATGGTCATCCCGTTGTCTTTAGCAAAAAGACCCACGTATTTCGGTGACTCTAAGAGTCCTTCCTTATGGACACCATGTGTGTTCTCCATGGATAATTCTGAAGGTAAACCATCAGAAGTTCTCACAAGAGAATCAAGTACTAGTCATTGAGTCTCAGTGAGACCATAATCTAGTAAGACACAGTGTTGAATCCAATGATGTTAATCATGGTCAAGGATTCATTTTCTCTTATTCTGTGTATTATATGCACTCTAAGTTCAGCAAGCTGTACTAGAATGCGAGCATACCCAACCTGAGTTGGTGTTGCTCTAGACTTGTTGTGGTAACAAATGTCTAACATTAATGTGTCTCTTTTTTGTGTACAGTGTACCTCCTCCTCTACAATTCCAGTTGTGAGTGAGGCGAGACAATCATATTGTCTTACCCAAGGTTCTCCCTTGTACTGGACCACCCAGTAGCATGTGAGTTCCCTGTATGGGCGAATGTTTTAGCGAGTTTTCATCTGCTTGTAAGCATGGTGCTTTTGCCATGCGAAGACTTTGGGTCTATTATTAAGCCCTTGTTGTCTTTGTGCAGAGATGTTGTGTATTGGTTTGTCATGCAAACCCTTACTCGCTGCTTGGTAAGTCCATCCTAACCTTGTTTAAGGTGGTCTCTCAAGCTAGCCTTTGGAGAATATCATATTACTCCAAATGAGTTCTATTGAGAACAGTATGGCCATCATTGACTCCATTGAATGTGCTTGTGAGGCACATGGAAAACCCATGATTGTTATTGCTAGCTCTGAGTAGGTATAACCTTCTTCAGTGTTTCTAGGCATGAACGGGTTCCAGATGCGTCAGTATCTAGTCTATGATTTTTTTTGACTTTTCATGAAGTCTTATGGTGTTTGCAGAGTTGAACATAGCAACATCTACAGTACTGTAAGGATTCTTTTGAGTTTAGACAGTTTTGCTAACTTTTTGTCCATATCCTATTTTAAGAATCACTTTTTGATTTACAGTAATTTATGTTTGTTTGGGTGTTCTGTTCTTGTACAGCCAGTTCTGACGACGGCTGTCAATGAAACCCTCCAGTCGCCAAGGTAAATTGTCCTCGTTGTTTTTACTTGACTTTTGGACTGGTTGTGCTCTGTCTTAATAGGCTGTAAACCTCCCTCGTTCAAAAAATAGAGGGAAACAGGCACGTTCTTCCAACACACTGAACGTCATCAAACAGTTTCTCTTGTCATGAGAAACCTCAGTAACGTGTATGAAATTGAGTTTGTAGTGTAAGTGTGAGTTTTTTCTTTTATTTTGACACTGCTTGGAAGGTCTGCTATTTTACTCAACCCTCCCAGAGGAGTTTTTCACAGGAGTGGTTAGCTCTGTGATCATGAGTATTTTTGCTCAAGAAGAGTCCTGCACTTAAGTGGTTAGCTATGTGCTTGGTATGTTGTGTCCAGGTTTTGTTTCAACTCTGGTTCACAGATTTTTGCAGACTTTGCATCAATTATCACTGGCAAGGTAAAATTGATCTTAACATATTTTATGTTGTTATTTGTTCGAAAATCTAGAACAATTCAAACTCAGTTCTTGCATTTGTCAAAGACTGAGGTCATATGCTGGCTTAGTCACTCTGGGTAATATGTACTCAGAAAAGTGTGTTTTGACAGGAATTTAATGCTTGCGCAATAAAAAACATCGTGTGACTTTGCCCTTCCTTTTGAGTAGGAAGAACCCATCCTGCGTGCGCCAAGAGCTTGACACCTGCCTAGCTGGGTAAGGAAAACATATGGATGTTCCTAATTTTTGAACATGGGGGAAGCTTGGAACTACGTCCTTCTTGCTTTCACTGTTACTGTAGCAACACCGTGTCAGGGGTTCGAAACCCAACATGGTTTGATTTCCAGTTGCTTTTTGTTACCTTTGCTTGTGAATAGTGCAGCATGGCACATGTGTACATTTCTCTACGTGGGAGAAGAGTTCATCTTCTTGAGAAAACAATTCATGATGCCAGAAGATTTCTTGGCATTCTTGTTTTATTTTTACATGTAGCAAGGTATTTGAATATCAGGTTATTTTAACGTGACAGTAGAATTTTTTCAAGATTTTTCTCTAACGAGCTCTTTAATTTAAAATTAAATAATTCGAATTTATATTTCGGGCTCTAAATTCTATTTTCCTCGGACCAGAGGTTGTGCATTTGGCTATTCATAAGCCAACTAGCTTTCTTTCCTTCATTTGCCAAGCTCTGTAGCTTAGATGCATGAAAGGGATACCACATGAGAAGAATTCTCACTTTTGTGGACTTTTCTCACTTTTTTTGCATGGATTTCAGAACGAAATCAACAAGTTGCATGTTTTCCTGATAAAAACCGCAAAAAGTCAGCAGCATTCTTGTGAAAATTGGGATTTCGCGAGAATTTTGCTAAGAGTCAAGATTTTTTCTTGAAAAAATCTTAGTTTGTTATCATCTGAGATTGATTTTGTTCTTCTCCAGTCCAAAATGTGAGACGCGTTTTTCAATATTGACAATTGTAGGTAACACTGGCGGATTTCTTAGAAATACCTGTAAATAATTTGTTTTCGTTTTAGACATGCATGGGTAGTCATGATCTTTTGATTTGTTGTTACCTTTAAAAATATATCTAATTTCAACTATAAGTACGGCAAAAAAATTTGGCCAACCAAAAAAAATTGAACGCAAACCAAAAAACGTTAATGTTTTCTACTGTAAAGCATTGCCAAAAAATTTGAACGCAAACAAACATCGTGAACGCATCAAAAAAAAATTTCAACGTTAACACACAGCAAAAAAATAACAATTGCATCAAAAAACAACGTTAATGTTTTCTACTGTAACACACAGCCAAAAAAATTTGAACGCAAACAAACATCGTGAACGCATCAACAAAAAAATTTCAACGTTAACGCACAGCAAAAAAATAACAATTGCATCACCAAAAAGAACACACTACTTACAACGTGTAAACGCATCACCAAAAAGAGTGGGTTCAATGTTATGGCACTACTGACAGAATGGAATTCATCATCAAACAATGATGTTTTGAACATAAACAAACGATGTGAACGCATCACCAAAGAATGTTTTCAATTTAACGCACAGCCAAAAAAATGTGAAGGCAAACAAACATCGTGAACGCGCACCAAAAAAATGTTTCTTACTTTAACGCACAGCCAAAAAAATTGAACGCAAACAAACATCGTGAACGCACTTTCAAATGTCACATCAGAGTACCTCAGAAGCATCATTCATGAAACACACTGAATGTGAGCACATATGACATTGTTCGATTTTTAACCATATTACACTTGCTCATATTGTATATGCCTTGTACAGGTATAGTAGACCCTCTTTACAAACGAGCAAAACAGCTTTGCATGGAAACCAAAACAATGAAAATGAAAAATGGGAAGAAAAGAAGAAATGAAAGATACAGACAAAAGCTCAAGGAAGAAAAAGCTCCAAAGAAACAGAGATTGTTGAAGAAAGAGAAAATGACATTTTCTACAAGAGTCACAAATATGCCATTTGTGAGAGGAAGAGGGCGAAGTATAAAATCAATGCAGATTCCATTTGTCTACAAAGAAAGGTCTACTATGAAACCAATGCTGATATCGTCCGCCAGAAAAGAAGGGTTAGATATGATTCCAAGGCAGAATCCATCTGTCAGAAGAGAAAGGCTCATTATGAAAGCACATTTAATGAAAAAATGGTTAATGACACACCAATGCAACATGACTATGAAAGCAAGGCCTCTGGACAGGAATGTTCATTTTCTTGCTCTGGGAGTGAAAATTCATCGACTCATACAAGTAATCAAGAGAACACAGAACACCATCAAAATTTTCTGCCAAGAGAGTTGAATGAGTCAGAGATGGAAAAAATGGTTCAGAAGATCAGAGAGAAGATTTGCCTCTCAACTGCTGTGGAAGGTGATATCAATAGGCACCGTGCACATGTATGCGTCATTTGTGATCATCTCATCATTGGATTAGAAGAAGTCAAATTCGTTGAGAAAGAAGCGTTGTTGGAGAGCTCATCAAAATTAGCAGTTTCATCTTATGAAGAGTACTATGATGGTGTTCCCATGCATCCAGAATTGGTAAAACAGTACCAAGTTGAGGATTGTGATTTAAAGCATTTGTTGCTTTCTCCCAGGGCACGGTTAGATCAGAAAGGGTATGAGTGTTGTGAGACTTGCTACAGGAGCCTGAAATGTTCAAGAAATAAGGATCAAGACAAACCTCCCAAATTTGCAATAGCCAATGGATTTGCAATAGGTCATATTCCTGGTGTCATCAATTTTCAAGACAAAAATGGCAATATCAAAAATCGAAGCATTAATGCAGAAATTGATTTGGATGATCTTCTTTGTGCATCAATCAGCCCAGTGAGGCCATTTGGATACGTTCATGCCTATGCTGGAGGAAGTCAAAAATCTTTGAAAGGGCATTTCTCAATGTTCAGTGTTGATCAATCTCATGTAGGAGGTGCACTGCATAAATATAGGAGCTCTACTGGGGGCAAAAACATTTATGTGGTATTGTGTGGCAGAATGACGCCAGCTCAGAAAAATGTTGTGAGGAGGCAAGCTGAATTGGACACAGACTTTTTATGGATCTTTTAATGTGGTTTATCAAGGAATCAGGTCATAAGGGATACAGTGATGTGTTGCCCCCAGATGAATGTCCAAATCCTGTGATCATACTGCAAGATGATGACAATGAAAATAATACTTCTGATCCGGTTGCTCCTGAATTAGAATGTCAGATCCAAGGCAAGATGTATTACTTTTCAAGTGAGTCACAGAATCCAAATACAGACAATTCAGTGTTTGATAGCACTGAGGATTTCGTCCAAGCTATGCTTGAGTCAACTGCACCAACAATGTTGATGTATGGTGGTACCTACTTGAGAGGACATGAAATCAACTTAGAAGATGCCTTTCCCATTCAATTTCCATTTAGTTCGGGATGTCCGAATTTGGGTAAAAAGAGAAAGGTGGAAGTTTCCAATGAAGCATGTCTGAAGCACTACATGAGACTTTCCTTGAACCAGTTCATGAGACCAGATTTCATCTTAGTTTGTTATCATCTGATGTGTAGAAATGCATCATATACCACTGGACTCATAAAATGCAGATCGAACTATCAAGGGGAGGTGCTGGGAGATCGGATTTCAAAGCTGTCTGTGGGTGATGTGCACAAAGCTGCAAAAGAGCTCAACAGAAGGGAACAGAACAGTGAACCTCGTGATATAAACACACCAGCTGCATCATTTTTGAAATCTGTCACAACATCATGCAAAATTCTTGGGCACACAGCAGAAGCTGCCAAGGAAGCTAGAAAGAGAGTTTATGCACTCAGTGACTACTTTGGTCCTCACAGCATTTTTTTCACTGTTACGCCGGATAATGAGTGTAATTTCAGAGTCCGAATGTACGCCAACCAAGGAAAGGAAATTGTCATTCCTACGGTGGATTGTAATGAAGCTGATTGCATTTCCGATTTTGAGCTAAGACAAAAAAGAGGACGAAATATCCAGGAGCTTGCTCCCTTGAGTATCAAGCTGCAATGCAAGTGGTGTGTGAACTGTTAGGATGGGACTTCAACAAGAATTGTAGCAAGGGTGTAGGAATGTATGGCAAATGCAAGGCTTTTGTGAGAGGAAGTGAAGAACGAGGAAGAGGATCGTTGCATGGCCACTGTTTAGTATGGTTAGAAGGATTTGATGACTTGAAAGACTCTTTGTTTGATAATGACCCAGTGAGACGCCAAAAAGCAAGAAAGGAACTTGAGGGATTCGTTGACAGACACTTCTGTTCTGATTATGGCTATTCTCCTGGACTTGAAGTATTTCACAAAGAATGTCAACAACAGGGCTGCATTTCAGACATGTTCCAAGAAAAAGATGCCCAGACACTTCGAGATTGCAGATCAGAATCTCATAGGATGGAATTGAAGGGCCATGTGATGGAGTGTAAATTGTGTGCTGAAAAGGGATAATCAGGGGAAACTACTCATCTGACGACAGTCACCCTTACAAACATGGCTATGGAGTCAATGAAAAATTCTAGATGTGCTGAACCTATTGGTGTAGAATTTCCCTTGTCTCGAGAAAGATCAGATTTGATGACATATCGATATCCTATTGATGAAGCCACAGAAGGAGCAGGATTTCTTTTTGACAGTGAATTCAGGCATTTGGTTGCAACAAGAAGAATGAATGAGCATGACTGGAAGCATAGGACTTCTTGCTTCAAATATGGCAAAGAGTGTCGATTCCCATTTCCAAGACCTGCCATTGACAATACAACATTTCAAGAAGACAATGATGATGAATCAAAGGCAACTGTTTGGAGATCATTGGAGAAAGGTGATACTACCATTTACCCCTACACTGTGGAAAGCAAGCGATCTTTGGGATCTCAATTTTTGAATACACATTGCAAGTATATAACCAAGAATCTTGGCTGTAATAGCAACATTCAAGTTGGAAGTCCCCGGTGTCTTTTTTATGTTGTTCATTACTCCACCAAATCTACGCAGAAAGAAGATAGAGGTGTTGATTTTGATAGAGTGGGAAAGCAAGTCATTCGTCGCATTCAGAAAGAAGAGGAAAAGTTGGTAGCTGAAGGATTGCAACATACACCAAACATGGAGCAAGATGCCTGTTTTCGGGAGGGTTTGTGCCGTTTCCTCATTGGGATGAGTGTTCACCTGAGTCAAGATGTTGTTAGTGCAACGATGGCACATCTGCTATTATGTGAGAATGGTTCCAGATTTTCATTTTCACATGACTTTCAGGATTTGCTCGTTGGACAAATGATTAATAAGCTAAAAGGAGAAGCTCCAGGTGACTTTGTGCTCGAAGAAAGAATAGGGGTGAAAATGGGGAAGTGGTCATGTGGGCAGATTACTCTGTGAACGATTACTTGTTTAGGCCAGAATGTTTGGAAGATTTGAGTTTCTATGAATTCGCATTGAAGTATGAAAGGATTCCTTTATCTTTCAATAGAATGAGCAATAATGATGATAGTGGCATGCCAATACTACAAGATGGTGAATTTGCATTCAAAGAAGATCATCCAGGAAGAAGATACTGTTACATAAGAGAATCCAAAAGATGAGAATCCCAAAATTATCAATGCCCAAAGGAATGCTATGTGACCTGGAAGATTTGGAGCTGACAGAAAATAAACCAAGCAAAGGGGCCCTCGAATCGAGGGAAAACTATGCAAAAATTGCATTGATTCTTTTCTACCCTTTTCGGAATGAATCGATTTTACTTCATGAAGCTCATTCTTGTTTGTGGGATAAACTTATGCATGCTATGAATGAGAATATTGATTCTAGCAAATTTTGGAAATGTGGGACAAAAATTCTCCAAAACATGCAAGACAATTTACAGTGCAGAAAATGCAAGGTTCCTACTGATAGAATCAAAGCAACTACGAAATCAACAGAAAGTGATAATATGGATGGTCATGCTGGAGTTGACCCTTGTGACAGTGATTATTCTGAGTTTGATGATGCCCTTTCTGTAGATTCATATCATGGGGATGAGTTTGAGGAAGATCTCTACCAAGATGATAACTGTATTGAAAGATCATTGAATGATCTCAAAAAAGGGGAATTTCTTTCAAGCAACAAAACAATCAATACTAGATCATTTGATTCAAGTTCAATTTTTTACCTTGAAATACTTCATCTACCGCCAATAGTGAAGCATCACAGATTGCAAGAGGTTCAATGAATGCCCAAACTGACAACAGTGTATTTGGTCATGGGGCAAGTAAATACAAAACTCTACTTGCTTTCGTCAGTGGTGCTACCATCAGGAATAACTTACATGAAGATACGCAAGGAATTGACTATTCAGAAGAAGGGATTGATGATAGTGATTCACAAGAAGATTGTATCCTCGAAGAGAGGGAATGGGCAGAGCTTGGATTTTCCTCCACTTTCAACAGAGGTTCAATTCCAACAATGCAAGGAGTTGCTAATCGCATTTCAAGAGAAAAGCATATTACATTGGACAGAATCCAGTATATCGCTTATGAAGTCATCTGCAGTTCATTTCTCCTGAATCTGATTCGTGAGAGTTTGGACTCTTCATCTATGGCATCAGGATTTGCAGATAGTGATGAGGATCTCAGAGATGAAAGAACAACTCTTATAAAGCAGAAAGTGGAACAAAAGTTGAAGGACCTTGGTGCCAAGGAGCAATTGTTAATGTTTGTCACTGGACCTGCCGGAGCTGGCAAAAGTACAGCAATTGATGTTGCCCAACAATTTTGTTTTCAATTTTGCAAATCAATGGACATCCTTTGGGGTGATAAAACTTTTTGTTTACAGCCATCACTGGATGTGCTGCTGCTTTGTTTGGAGGCGTTACCTTACACAGTGCAGCTTACTTGAATTCAAAGTCAAAAATATATCTCCTGAGATGCTTCATAACTGGGAACAAGTTCGAATGCTGATTATAGATGAAATCTCATTTTCAACATGTGACCAGATGGAAAAGCTGAATTCCCGCCTAAATATGATCCGTCGTAGGTTATGTTCGGTGGAAGGGATTGTCTCCAAATATGATATTTGGAGGATATTCAATAATATTCTGTGGCGATTTCCGACAAATACCACCAGTGAAAGCTAGAGAGAGTCAGCTCTTGTATTCCAATTCATCACTGTGGGAAAACTCAATAAATGTTGCAATCATCCTCAACAACAGCCACAGATTCAAAGATGACCCTGAATATGGAAAATCCTCAAACGAATGTGGGATGGATTGTTTACGAAAGAAGACTGCAATGCCATTAATGAACGTGTCATTGGCCAGCAGGTTCAACTACCTGAAATCCAACAGGATGCAGATATTGCATATGCTTGTTGGAAAAACTCAGAAAGAGTATCAATTCATGCATCTGTTTTCCAAAATCACATAAAAGATTTCCCATCATCAGAGAGTTCTGAACCTCCACCAGAGCATACTGTTGTTATTGAAGCAGATATAAGAAAGGCTCCAAAACGACGTAAATCCAAAAAACTTTTGCAAATGAAACTTGCTTGCCAGTAAGAGTGACAAGTGAATTGAGAAACAAAATTTATGCCAAATGTGGTGACAGTGATATGAAAGACCAACAAAAAATATAGATCCTGCATTAAAACTTTATGTTGGGGCACATTGCATGATAATTGACAATGATGATATATCAAGGGGAAGAGGAAATGGTACATTATGTAGAGTCATTGGGGTCAAAAGAAAAACAGACATACCTTTGAATTGGAAAAATTACGATGGGAAAAAGTGTATACAATTAATGTTACTGATGTGGATTATGTTGAGTTTGAACATTTTCCAAAAAAGATGGAACAGATCAAGATTGAAGAACAGATCTCATCATTAGAGAATGACCTTCAGCATGATCCAATGAATGAAGGAAAAGAAGCACAGCTGCATGGGTTTCAAACAAGATTGAGAAAAATTGTTTCCTCAAGAAGGTTCAGGCTGAAACCAAAGAGGTATTATTGTACATTCTACAGAAGTGATATTGATCCTCCTGACAAAGGTATGAGACAAAGACAATCATCAAAAAGTGGAGAGCACAAACAGAAAGTGATCATGATACAATTACCTATCAATTTGAATGAGGCTACAACTGCTCACAAATTACAAGGAATCACAAAAAAAGAACTCATCATAAATAATTGGAATTACGGCCATGGATGGGTGTACACTGTTTTGTCAAGAGTGAGAACAAGAGTAGGTTTATTTCTGAACAAACCATTAATATACAAACCAGGGGCATTTACACTTCCACCTGCTTTGGTAGCTTTTCAACACAGAATGCTTGCAAAAGTTCCCGAGAAAGCAAGAATATAAAAACCAATCATTTAATCGCATATATTGACATTGTGCAAAAAATTACCCAAATTAATCATTTAGTCACTAATATGAAACATAGAATTTTGCAATCACATTTTGACAATCTACAAATCACAATCACTTAATGTAACTCCACATCAGAGATAAAAACTCATGACATATATCTGTGACACACCTTCTTTACAAAAGTTCATATGCTTCTTCAGAGATGTTTTCCAATGCTTGCCAACCTTCATCAGCAGAGCCAAATACCTCCTTAAGTATAACATCTCGATGCTCATTATTGTTTAATGCATCTTTGCTCTCACAGTTTTCCCAGAATCGCTTGATGAAACTAATGCAATCATCATTGAGTAAATACTTGCTCAATGGTACAACAGTTGGCGGGGTTGCCCTGCCTCTGTTGACAAAACTGGGGACTTGATACTGCCATTGGGGTCTCACTACAGAGTTACGTGCGGCATCATTGAGCACATTTACAAGATCACCAATTGCCGAAAAGAAGGTATACTTAGGATCATCAATAGACATGACAATGACATCAGTAGAATACAATTTCCCAGTGGCTGACGGAGTCTGTAGAGGAACATTTGCTCCATTAGAATCACGAAGCTGGGCAAGAAACATGATGTGACCAGCTGCCTTGTCACCTTCAGAATCATCTAAATAGCGGGTGATAGGAGCAATGTAAGAAGGATTAATCCCATCTGGTTTGTAGCAAAATGCAAGACAAACTCCCTCGATTCCAACTTCCTTGTATCGCACAATCTGGTCTTTGGATGATTTAACTGATTTCAGAGGGCTGCGGTCTATAGCAGACTTTCTTGGGGACTTGCCGCTTTAGCTGGAGGTTTTCCCTTTGTAGGAGTTGATGGTGGCGTGTTTTTGCTTGCTGTGTTTGCCATGGCTGTTTTGTTGATTTGTTGATAATAGAATCAATATAATATTCCCAAATTAAAATTATGATCACATCATTTGAGAAAAAATATTCAACAATGATCAGGGAGTTTGGGTGAACAAGAATTGAAGCAACATCTAAGACTGCAACGTCTTCTCCAAAAATTTCAAAATTTAACAAAAAAGAAATGAGAAATTCTTTTCTCACTTTTTGTAACAACGAGAAACAACGTTCTGATTTCTTGGAAAATTCAAAAAATGTGTGCCCTTCATAAAAGGTATCTTTTCAAGAAATAGATACCTATATGCCAAATTCTACCTGTACCTTTACATATTGAATTTTTCAATTTACAGCATCTTTCTCACTTGAAAGGCAAAAAAATTTCAGCGTATCCTTTTAAATTTTACTTTATAACTGAACATTTTGAAGAAGCCATTTTGAGCTGCAGAGTGTATCAAAGAGGAAAATGTTTGAACGTATCATTTTTATATTAAATGTTAACACGAAATATTTCAAAAAAGCCAAATGAATTTTTCACGTATAATCGCAGTGCAATTAAGCAGTCGATGAAAGAATTCCTTAGTATAATATTCTGAACGGAATATTCTGAACTGACATATGAATCAATGTATGACAATCAGACTAAACGATGCATACTGCATTTGCTCTTTGTTGCCAGCTTCATTCTTATTTTGTTTTTCTGATCATAATTTTATTGTCATGGAAAGAGTGAGACATGTTCACTGTATTTTTCATTAGAGCAGAAGAACAAGTGCGGTCTTCATACCACCATCATGACGAAACTTGGTGTCTCAAACATCTCTTCTTCCGAAATAAATTAGAACTTTCTTTCACTTGGGTTGAGAGTCAACAACAGAATGACCATGTCGCACTGTTAAAAGCAATTCCAGTTAGATTGCTGCTGATATTGGCATTGCATAACAAAATCAGTATTTTCCAATTGAGAAACATCAGTTTGTCGGAAGCAATATTATATCATATTTGGAAAATTCAGCAACATCAAAAGCATGAACGGATCCTATCACAATGAGTTGTGCTTGTTTCTTCGGTCAAACAATATTGCCGAAAAATGACTCGCTCGTTCCGGTTTGGAGTAAATATGGTGATTCCTACGCAATTTCAGTGCCATGCATGCTCAGTTTTGTATTAATTTCAAATGTAAAAAAAATGTGAAATATTCAGTAAATTCATATATGCATCTAGATGAAACAAGCTGATAATTTTTATCTTCAATTATCACTAAGAAAAATGAATGTAGTGTTTTAACCCTATAATCTATCAGAAAATATACCAACGAGATGCATCAAGATTATCTGCCAAAATGATGTCCCAAATATATTGATTGCAAGAATGCCCCCACCTGGAATTCTAACTATTATATTAAGCGATATTTTAAGTAGAATTTCAATATTAATTCATCATATTGAAGCGATGATTGTAAGTTCAAATGCAAACCAAACAAAACATAAGTATAAGTGCTAACTGTATATATCACGATTCGGTATTTTTCCACATCTCTTCCTATCCACTGCAGAAGAGTCCAATCTTAATGTACAAGTATCCTCGTAAAAGTCTTTGTACGACTGGAGCCACCGGAAACAATATCCTACTCTGTACCAGCAATTCATATGGACTTTAGTGTTGTGTTCAAATTTCGCACCATGTGTCATCATGATATCATCAATCGGATCGAGAACTGAAATAGTCATGTTCCCACAAGTGAATTGATGCTTTGGTGAGGTAATATATGTGTTCTTCTTACCCTTGAAGTTTTCAGGACATGGAAACTTGAATTGGAATGTCATTGGCTGACTACCTATTGTCAATACTAAGACATTGGAACCAACTATCTGAGAATTTTCACCACCTCCTGAAGGATGCCCATCCAAAACCATTTCTTTGTCTGATAGAATATTCTTTATAAATTGAATATTAAAATTGTCTCTGTGATGGCCCATTTTTGATTTCAGAGCACCATAGTAAAACAACATCTGACAATGTGTTGGAGGACTTTCCCTTGATACCTCTGTCAAATAATTCCAACATGCTCTCCAACAAATGAGCCCAGCAATGAATGTCGAAAATTTCATAGGTCTTCCGTGCCAATTATCTTGATGTCGACCGCACGAGGTATAATTTGGAAGAGTGATAATTCTCTTTCCTTGACCTTCTCCTTCACACCCCTTAAACACATGAATTCCTTGCTTAACGATTCCCTCGGATCTTCGTTTGGGTTGCTTGGATTTGACAGAATCATTCAAATTTGAATGTTGTGGATTGTAGATGACAATATCATCCAAATATTTACATTTGCATATTCTCTTGACTAAACTTCTTCTATCATCTGCAAATGTTGGAATTAGAGCTTCATCCAAGTCTTTGCTCAGCAATGTCAGAACTTTCACATCATCAGAATTTCTTATCCCAATATTGCAACTCCATAATCCCAAACGAACATTATTGCAATGTTGGCAGCCTTGAAATCGTCCTTCTAAGAGTTCACCATATAAGACATTTGACTCTTCACCAATTAGTTCATCTTTTCTTATTATGAATTCATGAAGGTCATCAATAGTTGCCCATTTTTTTTCAAACTTCTTTGGCTTCAGAAGAGATTCATCTGCAAGTTTTGTAATTTTCTCAATTATTCTCCTGGGCATTGATAATTGTATTCTGCTCACATCAAGTAATGCAAACCCATTGGTATTCCTTTGGTTTGCAATAAATCCACAGATCTTCTTTTCGTCCGCATTTAATGTTGTGGTGTCATAATACTGAAAACAAAAATTTTGACATGGCAGACAATCTGTAAAAAAAAGATTAAAATTTCATACGATAACATAAATCAGATTCATCTTAAACTACATACCAAGATCTGGACTGACTCTCTCCAAAGGCACAACATCGTCATCATCATGCACAGCATTTGCTATACCACCAGGATTTCGCACAGGGAACACTCCGCGTGATTCACTACTTGAAACACTTTCCTCCGAATCCGATTTTTGAAGCAAAGGCTTTCTCAGACTCTTCCTTCCCAAATCTGCAAATGCATCTGAAGCACTACTTTCACCACTGCTCAAAACGATTTCATCCTCTCCCTTGCTGCTATCTCCTGACACACTACTTCCAACAGTGTTCACATCACTTTCATCAACTCCATCAGGGCTGTCATTGTTATCACTGTCGGAAGCTTCATCTTCCTCTGACTTCTCGCTGCTTTTAAATTCATAACAATGATCTGGTGAAGAAACATAAACAAATGATTTCTCACTGCCATTAAATTCATTTGAACCATCTGATAAAGAATCGCCATCTTCCTCTCTTTCGCAATCTCTGTCCACTGCTGGAGAGAAAAACAATTTGTTCATTTATGTACTTTCAAGATACAATGAATATATATGGAAACTCACCTGGATGCTTCGTTGGTTTCCCCTTGTATGGAATGAGATCTTTTTTATCATCTTCAGATGATGTCTCATTTTCTGGCTCAAAGCCAAAACCAACATGACCAGATGTATCTGTATCATCATCAACAGGAAAGAAAAACCCACCAATGTTCAAACCAAACGCCTCCATCATGTCATTTTCACACTGAGGATGATGACAGCCCAAAACCTTCAAACAAATATAGTCAATATTTTTCAAGCCATATACTGAATCAAGAAGATTCAAGTTCCCACGGTGAACTCCGCACATGTCCTCCAGTCGATTTCTCGACACCTCATTCCAAACTGATGAAATTGTGAGACTGTCAAATTTGAGATTTTCAGATGCAATTCCCTCCTCTACACACAATCGCAATGTCACATTATAAAGAATATTGTTTCCCATTCGAGAAGCCTGAAGCGGGTAAATTGCAAAGTACCTTGATAGATGTTTGTGGTTCCAAATCAGACATGCCACTACTGCATTACTGCAGGGAAGAAAAATACTCGCAGACCTTGTCGAATTCTGGCAGACAGGGAGTCTCTTTCCATCGCAGAGGTGATTGATGTCATCCGAAAAACAATAATCCGACATTTCACCCAGGATAAACTTTTTCGACTTAGCCATGGAGACAAAGTTTTCCGTCAAGAGAGAATTGAGTTCCGCATACTCAAGCTTACCCGGTTCGAATAATCGCAAAGGATCAATGCAAATCTACGAAGAAAAAGCCAGAGATAAGTTTGATGAGATCTTCTCGAATAAAATTTGACTTTGAGAAAAATTCTCACCTGGTACAATGAAGTGTCACGATAAAGATCACACTCTGCTAGGGCCCAGAGTAAACTCCTTCCTCTTCTTCCTACTGAAAAAATTGCATGTCTGCCACGAACACATAAATCTCTTTCAGGGTAGGACACCTGATTGGTACCGGAGGCAGCTGTAAGGACATGAAGGTTCGGATACGCTTCCTGGCAAAATTTAATTCTTCTCAAATCACGACGAAAGGGCTTGGATAATCTCTTGATATCTTTGGGAAAATACATTCCAATGAACAAACAAGTCTGTAGCACTACAGTGAATTAAAAAAGGAAGTTTGTTAATAACATATTTGTTTAACTTAGAACATTAAACATAGGCCCTCTCACCATCAACTTCCAACCCTCTTTCATCACAGCACTTCTTCGACAGCTCAAGGGGAACTTTAAGACATACCAAACAGTGAGGATTACTTTTCATCTCCGGCTAGAGTGTGCTTCTGCTTTTTGGACTTACTGAGTTTTCCTTTTGCCGGTGAAATTTTTCTTTTCTTGAGTGAAGCGCTGCTTGAACCATCCTGATCAGTCTTCTTTCTCGTTTTGATTTCTATAATATGACATTGGGTTAGTGACGAAACAAAAATAGGATAAAAATTGAAATTAGTACAACTTACCATCAGCTTCTTGTCCTGCTTTCTGCTTCGCCAATTCAGAGATAACTTGATCAGTCATGACTTCCGAAGTGTATGGAGTGCCTTTGCTGTCATTGCAAACTTTTGCAACATCCTTCCTGACCAGATACATAACACAGTCATACACAGCCTCACACACAGCACGCCTAAAGGCAGAAATATCCTTGTTCTCCTGAGCAGAAAATAGTTTGGCTCTGATACGAGGAAACAAATTGTCCAAATCATCCTCCTGAACAGATCCAGAACAGAAGGCATTGACCAACCAGTAGATTGAATGCGAGAAATCATTCTTGGATTTAGACCACTTCTCCACAGGAAAGTCCAACACAACATTCCGCACTTTTAACCCAGGTGCTATGTCGCTGTTCATATCCTCAGACAAATCATCTGAGGGAACACCTTCTGAAATGTTGTCTTATACACTCTGTATTTCTTTTTTCCTCTTCCATTTGGAAAATTTCCTCAAACAACTCAGTGAGCTCCTCTGCTGGCAAATCACTGTTCTTCAAGCTCTCAGGAACAAGAATTGTTAGCTTTGGCTTAAATGTGTCAATGTCATACTCAAGCTTTTTGTAAAAATCGCCAAGCATGGCTTCGAATCAACCAACACTAATACAATCCCAATTTTCCTCGAAAAGTCCTGACCCTTATCCCAACACTTCAGAACATTCAACCAATTTTTGACGTACTCAACACCACTATCTTCAGAAGACCAATCCAGAGCAAAAGGGAAAACGAGCTTCTGCTTGTTCTCAGAGAACATTGTCCACGCTGCAACAATCAAAAAATTAAACAGAAGAATTGGTGTGTTCTTATCTTCTGTCTTCCGGGTAGCACCTCCAAGTTCTTTGACCAATTTAGTAAGAAGTGGGAGAACGACTTCAACTTCAGTACCATCACTGCGCACAATGTTAACACGCATTGATCCATCATGAACATCGCCCAAAAGACCTTCATGATTGTCAAGACCTGAAGCCACAGTGCCCATGGATGGACCCACACACGGAACAACAATATTACCTCCAGAAACAGATTCCACTAATTTGTCGAAGCCCAGCTGCAAGACTTCACATTGCTTATTGTATGATTCTACCAACTTGCTGTTCGACTCTGCCATGATTCTGTTTGACTCAGCCATGTCCCTGTTTGCCGTTATCAAGTCCTGGCTAGCTGCCACCAAAGATTGCAAAGTTGTATTGATGTTAGAATAACTGCTTGTAATTTCTGACACACTCTGTGTAAACCCCGATTCCACATTCAGATTACGATACTGCAAATTGTCATTGTTTGGTCCAAACACAAATGCATTGACCTTTCTCCAAGTCTAAAATAGTCCAATTGTGAGATTTAAAAAAACATTCTGACAACAACAAAAAATTGTGTAACTCACAATAAATTCTTCATCGGAAGGGCGATCAACAGTAGCTGGTGTCCGATCACTTGGATTCGTCTTTAAAAAAATAATAATAAAAAAATTTAGAATAGTACAAGTGATGGAAAAAGAAATAATCGAGAAAAACAGAAACATACAACTACAGTGTTGTTTTCACAGACGGCAGTGGGTTGCAACTCAGAAGTGGTAGATTTGTGTTCTGCAACATTCTTTGCAGATTCCTTTTCATTTTCTGTGTCTGAACTCATATTGCTGCAGCATTTCACAGAAAAGATGATACAAGTTAGAGAACACAAAAATATTGACATGTTTGTTTTAAAAATGCTGCGAGGTCATTTTAAACCGCAGTACATAAAAACACACGAGGAAAAACATTAAATAAAAAAGACGAAGCACAAAGCAGTTTCGTTATGTGCTCACCTTGCCCTTCTGAATATAGAAAAACGGCATCAGAAAAAAAGACAAAAAAAATTCAGCACTACCATCATGTGAGATTGTTCAATACAAGAGTAAAAAAATTTAGTTCATACCTTGTGACAATTTCACTCTCAATGCTAAAGGCACACATACAGAGGAGGGAAAGGTTAGAACATAGAATAATGACATACAATGTCAGCATCGAAGCAACACCACATCAGAACAGGGAAACTTTTGTGAAATTCATTCACTTGTAGTATACCTCAAAGTATCCCTCACAAACAATCATAAACAGTTAAAGGAAGCATGTATATTGTCCTCCCTTTGCCTGTTGGAGTCTCCCAAACCTTCACAGATCAGGTAAAAAAGACATGAAATAACAAATAAATTTTCCACCACATCAACAACACACCAAAGCCCCCGAAGATCAAACACCAAAAACCTCCAAAAATCAAAACTTCAAAATATTCTTAGAAATGCTTCTTCACAAAAGCAGTGACAGATGAGAGATGGAAATAATTGAAGGGGGAAAACCAGTATCAACTCGTATTGTTGTGTCCCTTTCTACTCCCTCGATTAACTCGTATTGTTGTGTCTTTCTGTCTCTCTGCTTCTGTCGACCGAGAATGCATCATCGCAAAACATCATCTAATGTAACAAATGTCAACTCGAAAAGGGAGCCCAATTGAAGTGACATAAAAAATGGAACGAATGCGCTCCAGTCGACGAACAGCATATGTGCCCCTGACGACGAAAAGCGCGTTTGCGCTCACGCCAACGAAGCGCAGATTAGCTCACGCCAACGAAGAGCGTATGCGCCGCGCCGATGACAATAAAAAGCTACTCGTATTGTTGTATCTTTCTGTCTCTCTGCTTTAGTCGACCGAGAATGCATCATCGCAAAACATCATCTAATGTAACAAACGTAAACTCAAAAAAGGAGCCCAATTGAAGTCACATAAAAATGGAACGAATGCGCTCCAGTCGACGAACAGCATATGTGCCCCTGTCGACGAAAAGCGTTTGCGCCACATCAACGAAGAGCGTATTAGCTCACGGCAACGAAGAGCGAATGCGCCACGCCGATGACAATAAAAAGCTATCACTTCGACGAGCGGCAAATACACACGCTTCCATGAGGAACGAATTACTTCCACGACGAGCAAATGTGCTCACATCGATGGAGAGCGAATGCGCTCATTTCGACGACAACCAAATGCGGTCACGTCGACAAAGAAAGATGAACACACAATACAACCCCCAACCACAACACAACTAAAAAAACACACGCAGACAAAAGCAAATCTGCGAGTCAGATCTGCCCCGAACGGAGCAAAGAGATGACGACAGCGGCAGTCGCGTCGACAATGAACGAATGTGACGCCACCAACACCTGAACAACAAAACACACCCCAGCACAACTACATCACAAGCAACATAACCACAGCCAAACAATACAATTTGTCATAATGCACTTAACACAACGGCGCTCCGGCGGCTCTGTTGACATGACGCCGGTCAACATGATGGACTCACCAATAGTAATTTATTATTGACAAAACACTGTGGCGGTCGTTGCTAGACACAAAAACATTTGAAAACTTATTGAGATTATGTGTGTGAAAAACGAATGATTTCACATGATTCGAAACTACTATTCTAACTTCAACACATAATAGTGCTCTATTGCCCCTCACTGTCAAAACATTACCGATTAAGAATTTCAAAACTGCACAGCCTGGAAACACAACACTAAACAGTACTACTCCGCCCAAAGTTCTAAACACACATAATAGTGCTCTATTGCCCCTCTCTGTCAAAACATTCACGATTAAGAATTTCAAAACTGCACAGCCTGGAAACACAACACTAAACGGTACTACTCCGCCCACAGTTCTAAACAGATCATAAGAATCGGAATAATGTGACGTAACAACAACACACTGAAAATTGCCACGATCAAAATAGCATCGTGACCACATAACATTCAGTCATAATCTTTTTGCTGACTCATGAGCATTCCTCACACATTCCTTATGACCTACCTACCTCTCCCTCTATACATCTATACATATATGCAAAAACACATTACTATAAGCAACTGCTAAAAATCTTGCAGCGGCTGCTAGTAATTTTTGGGGCCTTTCTTGGGGCTGATCCGTGATCGTGGGACTACGTCCTGCGCGCGTTCATTTTCCCTTTAGGATATGTCTTACACATTGGAAACCTGAGAATCGCGAACTTCCAGGGAGATCGCGAGTCTTTCAAGTGACCGAAACCTCTCGGGGTCATGAGCAAGCTTTTTAGGCCTTAGAGGCCATACGCTTCTTCAAAGGGTCATTTTATGCCCTAGAAGATCTTTTTTTGTACTGCCCTAAGGCTATAAGTACTTAGTACTCCGTGGTATCACTGCATCTGCATTTGATCACGGTACGGACTAATTTTAAGTCTAATCGTGTTTTTAGGTCTAAAAATAGACTACACACATATTGCTCTTTCGGAAAAAAAAATAAATCGAGGCATTTATGTTTATTGCCTCCACATTTTCAATGAGGGGCTGCTACTACCTAGTAGGCACGTAAGCATTCGTGCCACAAGTGCGTATGATACGTCACAAGTGGTCTTTTTACGGCAAGTGCACTTAGTGCTAAATGCGCACTCTGGTAACAAAGCGGAGTATACCCGTGTCAAGTGGGATCTAGTCCTCACTGACATTCAGGGCAATTGTTCATGGCTACGTGTTTAAAAAACACGCGCCGGCCTGTGAGTAAACTCACTTCAACTGGCTGAGTACGTGACTCGGGGCTCAGCTGTGGCAATATCGCTACTCTTGGGGTCAGGCAGCACAAGTTGCGCCACGTGTAACACACCAAGTGTATTGGACGGCTTCAAGCAAAAGTGAACGACGGACAGACGAACCTACCATGGTCAACCACCGACAACAGCTGATGGATGATGGATGGTGGAGCGACGGACAGACGCTCCGTTCTGGTTGCGCGAAGGCTATCAATTGATAGTGACCTAAGCCGTTTTGCTGTAGTTGTTACTATGTAGTAAACGGGTAGATACATGTTGTTGAAAGATTTTATTTATGAGAGTTACACTACTGAAATAGGTATTGCATGGTACACTAGGTAATCCATGCATCACCAAGCACAGGTGATCCTGTTAGAGATTGGAGGTAATTTAGGGCAGTTCCATGACTGCTCCTTTTCTCTCAACTGCCAACAGGAACTGTCCCATGAGAAGGTTTCTGAGAAAGAAATCCTCTCTTGGATATTTTGTCCAAGAAACACCTAGAATGTATATGGGTGTTTCTCAAGAAAGAAATTGTCTTTTGAATATTGTTTCTCAGAAACAATATCTTATGACTATTGTACTTCCTTTGTGTTACACAAAGGGAAGAGGACCATTGGAGGTTCCACCTGGAACCTCTTTGGGTTTACCAGTTAAGGTAGATAATTGGCCTATGTCAGATTGCTGTGATGGACAGTGATTGTTATTATGCTTTCACTATGGTAATTCATTCGTGCGGGGTATTCTCGCGTTCAATGCATGGAGGGCAATAGATGTTGCTGTGGTGACATGCGTGATTTGTACGAAACACAAACGAGGTCATTTCATTCATGCGTGAATGAGTTCTTCATGCCCCTGCAGCGTATTTTCACGACAGCAGGCATATGTCTTCGTACTGTCATGTGATTCTCATTTTTGATCATATATATATTCTTGTGAACTTGTTGAGCATGCGCAAGAGTGGAGTCTCACATTGGTTCCGATTTGTTAAAAGTCACGAAAGCAATGATTACATTGGTTCCGCATGAAACATCATCTAAAATCGACAGCTGCAATGTTGATTCCAGATGGTGTCCCACAGCTGTCATAACACATCAAATGATCTACGTGGAAATTCAATAAGTAGCGCGCACGTAAATTTTATACCATTATTTTTGGGATAGATTATTTAAGAGGGTTTCTGCTAGCTGTTGAACGCTGTCAAAAGCTCAACAACAGAATTTGTGAAGAAAGATGTATGTACGTTTTGTACTAGTTTTTATGTTGAGCGTTTCTTTAATAAATGACATAAAGGATTGGATAAGTTGTCAGCTTCAATTTATATGGTGAACGTATAGAATCTTTGATACTGTTCGTTGCTCATAAAACTTTCAACATGTACTCCATAGATTGCTCATAAATTTACTTATAAATCGAGATCGTTTGTTTCAACAAATCAACGTTCAGAAATCTATTCTGTCATTCAATCTGGTCTGTTATCAAATCAGTTTTTCGGAGGTAAGGATGTGATTATGTTTGTTGTTGTAGTTGTAATATAATGTTCTGTTTAACCTTTCTTGTCTGACTGGAGGTTGTTGGGTCAGAAAAATTTAGTGCTAGGTAACTACCTAGTCTATTCCTTAAGCATGTCTGGCTAATTTTGTTTGGAAGTTGTGATGTATTGTAAAATATTGTACAACCTGACTCTGGGAGTCGTAAATCTGGTCAATCACCCGAATTACAACTGGCTTGTTATTGTCATGTGTAATATTTTATTTTTGATCGTGGCAATGTAGTAATCCTGGTAGTTCACCCGAGTTACGACATTAGTCTCAATTCTAACCGAACAGTGCTCTTTTTGATTTTCACAGATCCCACCCAAACGTGCATTGGCATCAGGCTCTCCTAGGCATGGGGATCATAAGAAATCAACACTGACTAAGGAAGTCAACCATACCACAACACCATTGAAAAGTAATGAGATCGGGGATGTAGCAGTATCAACTGCATCAACAGTTGGGTCAACTGCATCCAGATCTACTCTTGGGTCACCTGGCAGTATGAGTTTGATGAAGATTAACTTCAAAGATATGGTGGCCACAGAATCTGAAGGTGTCAAAGAGAAATTAATTAAATCGTGTGAAGTTGGCTCGACTATCCATCGGTCTTACAGGAAGCAAAAAAGTGTTCGCACAAGAACCGGCAGCTAAGTGGCGTTCAATGAGTTACGAAGATGCAGTATCATATCTTGTGCAGAGTCTTGCAATTCACGATGCAAAAACTGTGTTTTTCAATTTCGCAGGTAACGTTCACGGAATGTCTCAAGATGACGTATTTGAGGGTTTGAAGCAAATGAAAAATTGTGTGGAAATTGCCAATGAATTTGTGGTCCTCTTGAACGCACTGCTTGACAAAGAAGAGAACAGTGTTTATGTAAACGAAGAGGATGTACCAGTGGGTAAAGACTTTTAGGAAATCGGTATATTAATGGATGTCACATGTACTCATGCAAAGGTAAGGATATTACGGCATTATATGTATGGTGTGGAGTGCATGCGCAAGATGATGGGTGACAGTTCTCAATCGAATCCATGACAGACATCATGCACCATTGCATTTTTTAACTGAATTATTAGTATTAATTATTAGACATGATATTACCTAGAAATTCTAAATAATTAAGCCATAATAAGACGTTCATACACTTGTTACTCTCGGAAGAACTTTCGGAGGTACTTTTGGAGGTACTTTGTACTTTCAAAGGTACTCAGTACAAAGTACCTTCGAAAGTACATGTCTATTTAGGAATCATTATATTTTCTACGAGAAATCAAAGTTAGGTACAAAGTGCCAACAAAAGTACATTTTGGTACTTTCGAGGAACTTTGTACTTTCGGAGGAACTTTGTACTTTTGAATGTACGCTCAATTTCAGTAAATGGTACTCTTTTAGGTACATTTTACCTTTCTTTACCATGAATTATTTGAGGAGTGAATCGCACAAAGAACGAGAGCAATTATGCTGAGATGAATCCCACAACCTAACTGCACATGCCTCTTGAAGGAATGTACAATGTTATTACAGCCCCGCAAATTGATTACAATCAGTACCTCTAAATCTCAAATATTATAACATCATACTAGAATTAGATTGTTCTTGATTTTCATGCAAATTTCCCTAAAGTCCTAAAGTGAATTCACCGTCACCAGCTAGGAAAACTCTGGTGATGGAAACACCTGAACAGAAGAAACCACCTGCTCGCCGTCTACAAGCCCAACGTGCTGCTAAAAAGCACCGGATGCTGACGTGACATCTCCCCCCACAATCACGGAAGTTGTCATTAAGAAGGAGAAGATTGATAGTGACGTGGTTGAAGTCATTGATGTGACAGACAACGGTGATGAAGCAGTTGATCCAATGAACATGACAGTGTACAACAATGTCGTGTCAAACACTTTGAAGTACACATCTCCAAAGAATGTTAAGAATTGTATTCAAGTCTTTGTGTCTAATGTCTTTCGTCATAAGACGGACGAGGACAAGAACGTCTATGCGGTGATGACAAACTTCCGTGAGTGTGTTTGGTACATGACATCTGATTTTCTTGTGTCTTGTTTGGTGGGAATGGAGAAAAATGCATTGCTTATGATGGAGTATAAAGATGTTGACATGACATGGATTGACCAGTTCACTGACTTTTTGATTCGTGCGGTTGAGCATGGCAAATATAAGAAAACCACCCGCGGGAAGACCGTTGAAATGGTGTTGTATCCCGTCACTTTGTTCAATGATGACAACGAAGTGAGCATTGAGGACCAGGTCCGTTTCATATTTGAGGATATCTTGAGAAGGGTTTTTCGCAAGTACAAAATTGGTGGAATCAGTAGAGGAAAAATGTTGCTGGATTTTTTGGAAACGAAGAGCGCTGATAACTTTTTGAACTTTCTTCTTCAGAACAAGGGAAGTGGTAATGGTACTTTTGCCGAAGATTGTATCACTGAAGAGCTTAACAATGCCTTCTATACAACTCCAATCCAGTATAATTGGAATGTTGCTTTCGACAAGGTCATGATGAATTCTGACATCAAGTTCACTGCAAACGAAAAACAATGGTAGCCTTCTGGTACACTCTCAAAATGTCAGAGTGTACAGGGAGGTTAACGGAATTTCAAGACTGTACGGGAGGGTTACCCTTTTTTTGTACTGTTTAAGCCACAGACAAATTAATCACGCTAAGCTTTGAAGCAAAAAAATCTTTGGAGTGGTTGTGTGATTCATGAATCAGATTTTGCAAATCACGAGTTACAAACAGCAAGATCACCTGTTGGGTCTAGTTTTGATTTCAATGCTACGCTTGATCTACGATTTTATTTGGTGAGTGCTTATTGGGCTTATTTATATTTTCAAATCAAGTATGCCATTTACTATATATTATACGTACAATATGGTACTATCAGAAGTCACTGTGCCAAAAGATGAGAACACACAAGAATAACACATGGGCTGAAAATTGGTGAAGTGTGTCTACATGACTGTTACTTATTCCTTTGTATCACTGCACCTCACTCTTGCGCCACATATTCCTACAGTATATGGTATGCATGATATAGTTATAGTACGTACCATACTACACCACCAGTGCTTGACCCAGAAGCAACTGTAGCAGTGTGCCCTTTCACTGCTTTCACAACACATGTATCTTTTTCAATTACATTGATACCCCACCAGCCCATCATGGAAACGGCCGAAACTCAGTCCACAGACTGAGTTAACCCTCCTGCCTTGCACCGCTGTGTTTCCAACAACAATTGGCAGCGGCAGGTATATTTTGAGGGTGAGTTGTAATGAACTCGTCTTTTTTGACAGTATTATACTCACCACACGTCATTTTTTTCAATTAGAAAGTTACAGGCCTACTGGCAAAATCGCCGAAACTCAGTCCACAGACAGAGTTAACCCTCCCGCCTTGCACCGCCGTGTTGCCAACAACAATTGGGAGCGGCAGGTATATTTTGAGGGTGAGTTGTAATGAACTCTTCTTTTTTGGCAGTGTTATACTCACCACACATCATTTTTTTTCAATTAAAAAGTTACAGGCCTACCAGCAAAATCGCGGAAACTTAGTCCACAGACTGAGATAACCCTCTTGCCTTGCACCGCTGTGTTGCCAACAACAATTGGCAGCGGCAGGTATATTATGGGGGTGAGTTGTAATGAACTCATCTTTTTTGGCAGTTTTATACTCACCACACGTCATTTTTTTCAATTAAAAAGTTACAGGCCTACTGGCAAAATCGCTGAGACTCAGTCCACAGACTGAGTTTGGGATTTTGCTTTGCACCGCCGTGTAGCCAACAACAATTGGGAGCGGCGGGTATAGTAAGAGAGGTGAGTTATGATGAATACAATTATTTCTACACTTGTTTTGACTACATCTAATTTTCAATTAATTTATTTTCAGGCCAGGCATGGGAACAGCCAAAACTCAGTCCACAGACTGATTTTGGCATCCCGCCTTGCACCGCTGTGTTGCAAACAACAATCGGCAGCGGCATGTAAATATTTAAGGTGAGTTCTGATGAAACCAAACTATTTTACAATTGTTTTCATTTCAGCTTAGTTTCAATAAAATAATTAATTTTCTTCTACCTTGGTGTATAGTCCACTTTATCATTTTTTTGTTTGGGGCTGAAATTTTTGCATGTGTGTCATTATTTTCATGGGCGATGTGTTGGGCGGGCCCCTAAATATGGTGATGTAGTATGTTTAATTTTATTAGTTGAGATAAATTGCACATACTCCGCTATTACTGTAGTCCAACAGTATAAGACCCGGTAGCCCTCCCGTATGCTCCGGTAGCCCTCCGGTACGCTCCGGAAACCCTCCGGTACGCTCCGGTAACCTTCCCGTACACTTCCGGTTACACTCCGGTACACTTCCGGTTACCCTCCCGTACACTTCCGGTATGCCACCGGCAATCATTTTTTTAGCTACTAAGGCTGTGACTTGGTTGGATGAATAGGGAATAGAGAATAGAGAATAGGGTTTTGGCAAATAAAAAAATTAACCTCTATTCGACGAAAATCATGACAACGTTGAATTCTGTTGAACTGCTCGAACAGCGAATAGCCCAATAGAGCAATAACAATTTAGTCTACCTTTAAACATCCAAAGATGTAATGTTGTATGTAATTGAATTTAGTTGTAGAATGAAGGTCTTGATGTGAGCATGTAAAAAATTAGCAAGTAAAAATAACATACAAATAAATATTGTTACATCGCGACCGTGACCATTTCCACCGCGCCATTGTCATCAATTGTGAGTGCCACTATTGTGAATTGTGAGCACCGCTCTCGTTGTCATCGCGTTGATTGTCGCGTTGGTTGCATTCTCCATTGTGAGAACATTTCCAACATCTGTTGGGACTGTCTGCTTGTTGCACGATGTGTTGATGTGTTGGTGCGCATGATGTCATGATTGTTTGTGGAGAATTTGTATGGTAGATGGTCGCGATTGTACAAAAGAAAGCTATTGTTCTATTCTCAAATGGCTATTCAACCCACCGAATAGCACCCTCTATTGGTCTATTCGAATTCGCCGAAAACGAATAGAGAATAGAAATTGACTATCTGTCGGTCTATTGGAGGGAGCAAAGTCATAATTTTAGGGGCCGAATAGACCGATAGAACTATTTAGCAATAAAAACCTATTCTCTGTTCTCTATCTGCCCAACCAAGTCACAGCCTAAGTAATGCAGTTATAACCACTAATTAGATTGATATCGATTCTAAGACTTACTGAGAAGTCTGTTTTCCTGTAAAAAAGTACCAATTCCTATTGTACGGAGAAATAAATCCGAAAGCTCCTCTTGGTCTCGAATTTCCGGTAACCTCCCGGTAGACTCCGGTAACCCTCCTGTACACTGTTTACAGGAGGGTTACAGAAGTGTACCGGGAGGTTACCGGAAGATACCATTCCGTGGGCTCCGGTGACCTCTCCGTACACTCGAGTGTACCAGGAGGTTACCGGTGTTTTTCGTTTGCAGTGTTGTTTTTGATGGGTCTTGGGCATACATCCGTTTGATGATTTGAATGACAAGAGTTGCGTGCCTGTTTCAAATATGCTGGAACATTGGGCTTCAAAGTACCTGTGTGGGGTGAAGTGCAGAAGTAACCATACAATGATTGATTGTATAATTATTGGTTACTTCTCTGGGATTGAATTAAAGGACAATAAAATTATTCATGTTACTGACGATATGTTTATCTATTTCTATTTTTAGGTAGCAATCTCCATGAATTGCTCAGTTTGTTTGCAAGTTGGGAGATTGCGAGATGGTTGGCAATCATAGTAGCGTCTGTAATTCTATGCATTCGCATCAAAAGATCAGTGCATTATACAGCTGACATTGCGACGAGAGTTATCGATCTTCACAGTGTTGTTGAGTTGTCACTCTCTGTTTTTTCACAAATGTCAGATTTCAGTAAACAAATCAAATCTCTCATTGCAATGTAGGAACCATCTGAGTTTTGTCATTTCTTCTCATCAACAACTTCACACTTTTGGTGCCTAATCAATGATAACAATACCATATATGAACGACTGCTCAGCCAAATTTTTACTGGACCGTATGTAATCAACGAGAGCTATTTACTGTCGCAAAATTTATTTGGATATCATATGTCAATGGTACGCGTTCCCATGTTTCTCTCAATCTAAACACCCTTTGATTTATAATGTTCTTGATTCATATTCTCGACTTGTTCATTACAGTCTCTGTGTCTAGTAACGTCCTTTCGTTGGTACGCTTGGTGTGAGTGTTCTTCATATCGTGTTTCAGGTGATCAACCCGATTTACTACAAAACATTCCTGTTACTGACCAAGTCGGTTGACTTCCTGACAAAGAAATTGTTAACTCTCACAGAGCTAACCAACGTGTCTATCGTTACGATAGACATGATAACGTCCACGTACGTTGGAAGTATTGTTGTCCAGGTTCTACCAAGTATTTGAAGTTGAAGAGAAAGAAGTCAGTCAAATTATGATTCTCTAAAAAGCCACTCGTTCCATTCTGTGTTGTCCTTTCAGTATTGTCATTTTGGGTGTTGTCATTGAATCAGTGGATAGTCACAGAATGCTTTGGGTTGTACTTCCTAGGTCACCGATTTTTCATGATGCTAATTTTCAATGAAAAGCATAACGATTCAATAGGGCATCTTACCAGAGCGGTATCAGTTTGGATTCGCTTTGTCGTGTGTTTATACTCAGCTGTTGTCATCATACCATTGGAAAGAAGGCTTCAGATGATTTTCTATAAAACAAGACGTTTTTGTAAGATGGTCACTTAGTTCATGAGCAGTGCTCTTGGAGACTTCACGTTCAATTGGGTGTCTGTTTCTGTTCCATTGAGACCTGCTGTCAATGTTATGTCCCGTTGCTTTTGTTGGATGAAACCTCATTACGTTATTCAAGAGTCACCACAGTGTACGTGCCAATTTCTTAGTCCAGAAGAACGCAGGAAGAGAAATGCTGATGCCAAAAGGGCAAAACGAATGAAGATGTCACCCAAAGAAGCTGCTCAAGAGAGAGCTTTGGACAGAGAAAGATGGGCTCTGGGCCAATCTTGAGCAAATGATGCCCGGCACAATCAGCATGTTCATAGTGACAACACACACACTACTTCAACTTTGATTCGGTCAACAAATAGGATGGTTGAATCATCATTCAATGATACTATTCAAAAGATGAAGACAAACGCTGAAAAAGCACTTCATCTCACCAATACAGACTGGTCAAAGCACACTAATTCAACACGCAAGGCTATTGTTTGCTTGATATGTGATTGTTTTGTTATGGCAGATTCTTCCCAAGTATCTAGTATGAGTGTAGCAGATATCAAGAGGCACAGTTGTAGGTTGGGACTACAAGCTTATGAAGAATGCCAAGGTGTCGCCTTACATCAAGACTTGGTTGCACATTATACCGTGTCTGGTTTTCCTGGAATGTTATTGTCGCCTCGATCATGGAAGGTGGCACGTGGGATGTATTCAGTTTGCTCTCACTGCAAGACTGCTATGAGACCATCACATACTTCTTCTAAGAAACCTCCCAAGTTTGCAATTGCAAACGGATTTGCAATAGGGGCATTCCCCTCTAAAATCCCGTACGCATCTGTAGCATGTAGCGGAGAGACTAGACAGATTGACCTCATCTAAAAACATGTAAATGATGTGATGAAAGCACAGACCATTTGGCTATGTCTTTCAACACTTTCGTGGAAGTCAGAAATGCATTAAAGGTCACTATCAATTCTTTGAAACAGATCAACAATGTATGACAGGTGCAATGAATTATCTCAGCAACCACAATGTCAACAATATTTTCTGCTTGATTTGCGGCACAACTACCCCAAAGCAAAAGGCTGCAATAATGGCAAAGACTGCGGTGGACATAGAGCTATACAGAGATTTACGAACATGGTTTATCAACAACAGTATGTGCAGGGTGTTTCGCGACAGCCCAATACCTAACGATATATCAGCACTGTTGCCAACAATGATCCAGGATAGAAAACATAACGATAAGGCCGAACAAATAGACGCATCGTTGGAAACAAATTTGGTGAGACACAGTACTTCTTTCCAAGTGCCCCAGATCCAATAGAAGAATCTTCAGTGTATGAGACATAGGCAGTTTGCTTGTGCACTGGTGAACAGATCTGCACCGACAGTTTTTGTCAGAGGGGGCAATTTTGCAAAAGAGCATGAACTTCCAATAGGAGCTGTGCTACCATTTGCATTTCCATATGGTACTGGAGGACCCAAATTGAAACGACCTACGGCAATATCATTCAAGACATGCATTCAGGGGTATTTTTGTTTTGCCATGCCACAGTTTGTGACAGCAGATGTAGTGTTAGTTCTTCACCAATTAGTCTCTCGACAACTATCATATGAAACTGGCATTATTGTAGGAATCAGAATCCTCAAGAAGATTTCGGAAAACTACTTAGCAGACTGACTACAAAAGACTCTGAGACATCCTCAACAAACACTGAAGCACCGCTGAGTAGCAATGTCAAACATGTTGTCAAAACAATCACAACCAAATGTAAATCACTTGCTCACACAGCTGAGGCTGCTCAAGAAGCGAGGAAACATCAATTTACAATGATGGATCACTTTGGTTTGAATAGCTTGTTTCTCACAGTCACACCAATGATAAATGTAGTTTTTGTGTCAGACTGTATGTTGATCCAAATAATGAGGTACGCCATTGAACATTTCGTTGTGACAAATTTATCATCATTTTCCTCTGACCAATGAGTTGCAGCACATACTTCCAAACGTTGATAGCTATGATGAATGTAAACTTGACAGTGAGTTCCGAAAGTAAATCCGCACAAGATGTCTAGGATCGTGCTCTTTAGAATACCAACAAATCATTGAAATCTTCATTAACTGTATGTTGAACTAGGACAGTAAGAAACAGCGAGCATGCTGAAAAGGTATTTTGGGAAGAGTGTTGGCATTTGCACCAGCTCATGAGGAACGAGGAAGGAAAACTCTACACTCACACTGGCAAGTATGGACTGAAGATTTGTCTCAAGAAGTGCAAGACAATTTATGGAGCAGTGATCACAGTGTTCGGAACAAAACAAGGGAAGCGTTTTATCAATATGTAGATGAAGTCATGTCAGCCACCTATTCGAAGCCATTAAAGTTCACACACAGATGTTGCAAGCCTGAGACCTCAAATAACCACAACAAACGACATCATTCAGAGGCCGATGAAAACGGTGAAATGTCACGCACATCAGCTATCCGTAATTGGGTCATTGACCAGAATTATGACTCCACGGTAGTAAAAGACAACACAAACAACAACGATAGCATGAAGGGCGGAGTTTGTAAAAACATTTTTAAAACCGACCAAGCTGTTGATATCCAGTTGCGGTTGACCCGGATTACTATATTCAACATGAACATGTTTATGATGTAACAAGACATGGTCCTGCTAATGATTCAATGGGCGACTATCCAAGCAAAGAAGCAATCCCAGAACATGATTCTGAAGGCATCAATTCTGAAACAACACAATATGCGGTCAATAACTTATGTGACCACTTTTTTCGCAAATTACCTTTGGGAGAGAATGATTTCGAGGGTGTCGTGGAATCCACGCACATCACTTTCGAGGAGAAAGGTGTTCAACATTTTTGTGACACAAGACACAAATCTCTGTTTTATAATGACAATGGAAAGTTGGTGAGATGTCGAACATGCCGGCAGGATTTCTCACCGATTGATTTGGTGGATTTAACAATTTGCCATAAAATGCCTCAATATGGTTTAGATTGTGTTGATACAAACTCTTCTGTAAGTATACCTTGTGGTTCATATTTTGTTTCAGACATTCTTACTAATTAATTTGTTATACAATACTTCATAGCAACTCCAAGCAAAGTTTTTAAACACGATCACTAATGAGCAACTTGACGTGGCAGCTTATTCTTCTTCATACCATTTCCTTAATGAACACAAGAGTGGTCCTCCAGCAATCTCTGAAAGTTTCAGGGGTGATGACGACATACACACGATCATGCTACGACACAGATTTGAACATCACTCAATTTCTCATAACCCATCATGTTTTAAAAAGGGTTGTGAGTGTAGGCTTCTGTTCTCTTTTTGCTATAATGAAGCAACAAGGCTAGATCCAGAAGAGTTGGATCCTGAAGTGCTGGTCCCTTTGCATCGACTGAAGGATCCAGAGGTTGTATGGTTGTCGCCGTGGCACTTGATTCCGAAACGTGATGTTGGATGTGAGTACGTTGATACTTACAACAGGGCGTGTTCCGACGTATTCAATTGCAACGCGAACATTCAAATTGGCGATGTGTCGCAAGTGTATTACTCTACATGGTTCTAAATCCACCCAGAAAGAAGACAGTGAAAGAGTGCAACGGTTCCTTCATGCAGTTGTCAGATGGTTGCTAAAAATTGAAGAAGACATCATTCTTGGTAGAAAGAGCCTTCTTAATGCAAACGACGAATTCACTAAGAGTTTGTGTGTGCTACTATTGGGAATGCAGGCTGCTACTTCTAGACACGTTGTAAGTGCCACACTAGCTCACCTTATTGTGTCTCAAAATGGTACCAGATTCACATTTTCACATGACTTAGGTCACCTCCTGGTATCTCAATTGGAAGCTACACTTGAAGGTAATCCGGTTGATGTATGGGTACAAACTACTAAAGTGGATGATGAAACATACTTCTGGCCAGATTCAAGCAGAGAAGATTACATCCACCGTCCCGAGTCACTTGATGGCATGTGTTTGTATGAGATGGCAATGTATAATAAAAAGGTTATGAAATCAAAAAGTGCAGTACAAGCAGGTTTTATTGTCTCCAATGAGACAGGTACCACTTACAATGACGATGACATTATCTCTGATACTTCAGATGACGATATTTCTCAACCAACGTCAACTGGTACTACTTTCGAATTCTTGTCCATCTAGGTTGCAAATTCCGATTTTGGTTACTGTCCAAAAAACACAGTAACCAGTAACTTATAAGAGTTACTGCAGAAATTACTGTAGATTCGGACATATTACTGTAAATTTTGTCAAAATGAGTCTTATTTTGTGATGTCACAGTGTCACAGTCCTTAAGTATTGAGCAAAGTACTTAAATAAGTCTTTCTCAGTAATCTTGCGATCACAGTAATCACGTTACTGTCAAAATTAGAAAATATTCCAGAGTAACACGTAATTCCGCCGGAATTCCTCCGGAATTTGCAACCTAGTTGTCCATGCACCCAGGTTTCACATTTACGAAATTGTGAAAACTTAAGAATTGGGTTGTTCCAATAACTTATTACGACGGAGCGAGTTTGTGTAGTATCTTTCAACTTCCTTTCAGAGATGAGAGCTGTGGAGAAAATGCATCAGAACTGAGAGAGGACTATGCAAAATTAGCACTGTTGATGTTTTATCCACTATGAAAGTTGGATGACATTCAAATTGATGGAAGTTACTGGAACCTTTTTCATAGATAACTTCTTCTAGTTAAACATAATGAGAGTACAAAAATGTGGAAGAAGGAATTCGAAATATTACAAAACATCAAGAACCATCACCTCCTTCAGCGAGATATTCCAAAGCGAGTAGATGACGTCACAAAGTACACCGCCAACAAACTTGACACTGATGGAAAGTCAAAGGAAAAGAAGGCTAAAAGAGAAGAGGGAAAAGATCTAACTGATGTTCAAGGGTACATTGAAATCTCAAGCGGAGATTTTGTCGGGAGTCGGGTCATCGACCAGGAATACTATTTTCAATCTTCCCATTTAGTAGTTCAGGTCAATGACCTGACTTCTGACTTTTCATCGTTAATTTTCAATTCAATTTACTGAATCTTTGTTCTACAACTCTTCCGACAATTCATCTGTGCAAGGTTTGACAAAGACTTCTTTGACGAGGATTGTGATTTGTGTGAAAGCAACGAAGATGGCCTTAATTGCGAGATGTTTTCAATGAATCAAGATGAGATCATCAGCAAATGTAAATCCTCCGATTCCGACCTTAGTTCACCCACCGATGGGTTGGACAAATCTATAATAGAAGACACCCTTGCTTCACGGAATAACAATTTTGAATGTGGTCCTTCTCACAGCAATGCAAACCAATTCAGACACAATACTTTTTGGACAGTGTTGGAGTTAATTCATGGATCTTTAGTTGGTTCACCTTCGTATTGAATGTTTTCGCAACAAGATTCTAATGATCAACAAATTGCACAGGGTGATGAACCTCACCTGACAATCGCTGGTGTTGCTGAGAACATTGCACACCGAGAAGGAAAAGAGCTTGATGAAAAACAATATATAACCTATGAAATGGTGTGCTGCAATTTCTTGCTCAAACTCATAAATGAAGCCCTCGACCTAACGTCCTCTGTTTATAAGCAGGCTGGTGTTTCCATTTATATGGGAGATAATTCTGAACTCGTTGATGACATCAAGGAACAACTTCTTGCTCGTGGAGCAATGGATCAGATGCTTCTCTTTCTCACAGGACCAGCGGGCGCAGGAAAGACAACCGCCATTAAGGCTGCGGAACGGTTCTGTTTTGAATTCTGTTCTGCATGCAACATCATGTGGACCGAAACAACATTCTTCTATATGGCCTACACTGGTTCTGCTGCATCTGCATTTGAAGGTAGAACCATAGTGAAGGCATCAGAAATGTTCACTAGCACTGTATCAGAAGTACAGAGGTTGGAATGGAGTAGTGTTTGTCCGTCATCGATGAAATCTCTTTCATTACGGAGAATGAACTAATGAAATTGGACGTGAGATTGCGGCAGTACAAAGACTGAAACAAGGTCTTTGGAGGATAATCATTTATTTTTGGTGGTGACTTCAGACTCATTAGAGGAAACGGTCACAAATTGTTGTACTTGAGAAATTCGAAACAGTTCTTTGAGAGTATCCGACGGGAATAATCATTCTCGACAACAAACATCGCTTCAAGGATGATCTGGAATTTGGTAAATTACTTAAATGTTTCTGGAGAGGGGAACTCACACACAAAGATCGTAACACCATCAACAAACGAGTTGTAACCAGAACAGATGTTGACATCCCAAAAATATCCCATCAAACATTGATTGGAGTTATGCATGTCCAACAAATAAGGAGCGGAATGCCATTTCGGCAGGAATTTTCAAGCAACATGTCCTTAATACCCACCCAACTGCTTCGGACAACGAGCTTCCACCCGAACACACAATTGTCATCGAGAGTGATTTCCAAACATTGAAGAAGAAAAAAAGCTTCCACTTTGAAAGTTATAAACACCCTCTGTCATCACATACTAACTACATGTGGGGATGACAACATTAAGTACGGTTCACATGAACATGCGGACCCAGCTCTGTGTCTATACAGAGGAATCAACCTAATATGTGTTATGTCAAGCGAAAAAATGGAAGAAAAGCCACCACGCAGGAATGGAACTGTTTGTACTCTTATTTCTGTAAAGATCAAGCAAGGTGCAACAACACACAGATGGTGTGAAATGTATGGAAGAAAAGTCTGGAGAAAAAATATAAGGGATATTGAATGGTTGACAGTTGAACTGGCGGATGACTCAGATGACATCACAAATTTGAAACACGAACTCGATGACCTTGACAAAAACACAAACAGAGAACAGTTTAACACACTACAGCGTCTTCTGTAATTCAAACGAAAACAGAGACAGTTCAACATACCACCAGAACAACATGAAGTGTCTGTCACTGTTGCACCAACTTGACTATGCCATATAAAAGAAACATTTATATGTCACGTGACAATGTTCCCTGTCAACATAAACACATCATCAACAGGACACAAATTACAAGGGAGATTAAAAGACATAGTCATTGTTTCATCATGGCCAAAACTAAAAAACAACATATGTTTCCAAAACTGGGAATATGTAGTTCTATCCAGGGTAAGAACTCTCAAAGGCCTGTTTTTATTCGAACCGATCAACATGGAATAGTCATTTAAACAACCGGAAGAACTAGTTCAATTCATGAAAAGAGCCTAACGCGCGGAGCGTACTCTGCGCTTCAAAGAAGACACAATGAAATTCAGAATTGAACGATACATTGAATGGGTTATAATATTATACCAACTTGAATCAAATATATTTCATATCACTCATTTGTCACCACCCAACATAGCACAAAACTTATTCTGCATCCATATAACACATGACTTATATATATACAGAAAATTGACTTATATACTAATCCAATAAAACACATTTTTGAATACTCTCTTTGTACATCTGGTCATTCACCCTAATTACAATCGGAATATTACTCACTATCCTATAATATAATATTCTCATCCAATACAACACGTAATTTGAATACCTGTCTCTATCAAGGATGTCTTATCGTATATCTGGTCATTCACCTGAGTTACAATCAGAATATCACTCAATATAACCAACAATAACCGCATCCATTACAAAATAATAAACAATATATATATATGAATAATGATCCAAAAGCCAGATGGTTATGTTATACGATGATACCTGCTTTCGGGTCATACGGCACCCCATTTACTGGGACAAAAATGCGCACGGAGCGAGGCCTTTTTGAAATCGTCCTCCGGGGAGTATATAGGTAGAGGATAGTAAGTAGTGCCAAACTAGGTACAGGTACTATCACTATCAGAGTACAAGCACTCGCTCGAACGGAGCTCGGATTTCTCCAGGATGCGGGTTTTTGTGGACACGAGGACATACGTCAGTGTTGAGTCCCATGTCCGCCATTACATAACAGTATCTAGGCACATGCCAAGGTGTCTTAAATATTTTTGTAGTGCAAGCCTAATGGATTGCACTTAAACGACTGTAATATGCATGCAACAGCCACCACTCTTGGCATTGTCCACCTGAAAGTATTAAAAAGGACCCTTAAATGAAGTAAGTGCTCCATGTCCTCTCATGTTCTGTCATATCCTCTGTGTCTACAATTGAATGTCCTGTGTCCTCGTTTGAAAACACTAAAAACACGAGATGTCCAGGACATGTCCTGGATGGTGTCTTTTTCAACAATTTTTGGACGCGGATGCAGCGGACATGTGATACTAAGAACATACCCCCAATCTGTTTCATCAGACGAAACACCTAACTGATTTGGTTCCATCTGACAAAGTCACGGGGTTCCGTATAACGTTAAACCAGGCACAGAGATATAAACTGATGCCTGAGGAAATATTCAGTGAGTGACAGCGTATGACAGAAGACTGTATTTTAGCAAAGGTGCTATTTTACGACATCTCACGCCAACTAAGAACTCCAGCAGCATTAGGGTCAGTTGACGCTGCCAACTGCTACGACAGGGTCACTCACGCCATCGCATCTCTCATCTTCCGAGCATTTGGTGCTCCCTTGCCAATGACACTATCAATGTTAACAGCTATACAGCAGATGCAATTTTTCCTATGCACAACATTCGGGGATCAGACAGAGCAGTAGGGGCACAAGTGCATCTTAGGACGCAAGGATTTATGCAAGGGAATGGAGCCTCCCCAGCAGTTTGGACTGTGGTATCTATCGTCATCCTCCACACCCACAAGTAACAGTGACATGGTGCGGCATTCCACTGCCCAGTTAGTGGAGCATATAAAGAGCTTTCCTGCATACTTTACGTCGACGACAATGACTTGATTCACCTATGTAGCGATGAAGCAGATTCTATCCACCATGCCCACGAGGCCCCACAGGCAAGCGTTACTAGCTGAGGAAACTTACTGATTGCAACAGGGGGCTCCTAAAAGCTGCAAAAATGCTTCTATTACCTCATAGGATATGAGTGGAATAGTAAAGGCAGCTGGGCCTACACAGACAACCAAGACATATTATCTCTTGCCATCACAGTTCCACTCCCCGGCGGATCAATGATGCCTACACCACATTCTGTACACACCCAGCATCACTCTTGGCGGGCTAACTTCTCTGTTGGGGCTGGATGACTCCCTTCAAGGTTTGACAAAGAAGGCATCAGAGTGGGCACAAACTGCTTGCAACTCTGGCCTCTGCCCAAGGGACTTCCACATCAGTGTTGCCAGTAAACTCAGGCCAAAACTCAAATAAGGCCTCTGCTCCAACACAAGCCAGTACGAGGCACTGGTATCCGCCATGCATCGGCCCTACTATTGGATGGCACCTCTTGGAGGATTGATACAATCAGAAAAGCAAGAAATCTATTTCCTTGACACAGGCTTTTACGGTCTAGGATTCCCACACTGGGGGATCGAAGCCCTCATCAAATCGTACAAGAAGTTTTTTATCCACTACGGCACATCAACTGTAGTAGGTGTGCAGCTCTAGACATCAGTGGAACACTTGATTCGAGAACTTGGTGTCTCCGCACAACCTTTCCTCCAGAATTACAAGAAATATAGTGATCGGCTGACTGCAGGATTCTGCGTTAGTCTCTGGGAAAAACTTGACCGTTTCAGCGTAGTCCTGGGCACGGACCTCCTAGAATTTCCGCGCCAGCACGATCAATGGCTGATGTCAGTCTTTTAATCTACTGGGTACTCCTGCGCCGAATGCAAAACCCTCAACATTGTCTGATTGCATCAACAGGCATTGTTTCAATCCAATATCTTCAATGCTGATGGTAGGACCATTAACCCACAATATCTCCACCCAGTACAACTAGAACAACAGTGGTCCATCATCGGATTCAGTAAGCAATGGCCACCACCCAGCGCATTTACTTTATGGAGAGAAGCCCTAACCCATCTTGCCCCTAGAGGAAGGCGAAGGCCACGGCTAGGTGAATTCTTAAGACCAAGCCATGTTATCTGGCAATGGAGGTATGACCCCAGGCATGACCTAGTCTATCGAGTATCTCCCAGTGGAACGAGCAAGTACGGGTACAACGCTACATCTCGTCGCATGTGCCATGCCTTCTACACTCACGAAGGCCAGGTAACAGTGAACACAACTAACCCCCAACTGTGCTCTGTCATTCCTGGCGCCGGCTCCCCCGGAAGACAAGCCGCCACACTTCTATGACCTACTTCAGATGTGGCCAAATAGGTGCCTTTGGAAAGATATGAAGTTCACAGGCAATGGCTCCTGGCTGTATGAGGCAATATTGCGACAAAACCCTAATCTGTGTGTTGGATGGCTCCTGCATCAAGGAACTCCAACCCTACATCTGCTCAACCCAGTTATGTGAGAATGCACCCCCTGGGCGCGGCCGTTTATCACTCTCTTTCACGGACAGGTCTTCCTCAGCCAACGCATTTAGAGGAGAATTACTCGGGTTACTAGCTGTGCATCTTCTCTTACACAGTATTAATGTCACAAGACCGGAACTGACCGTGAGGGCCAAGATTTAGGCCGATTGTATGGGAGCGCTCCAGACTATCTCAAGACTACCAACCTACAGAATACCACCGTCCCAGAAGCACGCGGACATTCTCAAAGTTCTCTTGCTACATGGGCAAGAATTCACGTTCTCCAGAAGATTCTATCATGTAAAGGCACACCAAGATGACAGTTTGGACTGGACAGAACTCTCCTGACCTTCCCAGTATAATTGTGCATGCAACACGTCCACAAAATGGTGCATCATTGAAAGCCATATACACCCCACACCTCATCCACAACTCCCACTCAAACAACTCTCCATAGTGGTGGACCAAGATAAACAGATCTCCGACACAGAGGGTACCCTGCGATACATCGCACATTGGGCAGAAGCATTGTCTGACTCGGGATCCTCACAGGAGAGCAATTTGAGGAAGTGGCCAGGGAGTATATGCCACGCTACGTTCTCTCCCAAAAATGTTTCAATTATTTGCAGGAAAACAGGTCTTTGGTGTCTAAGCGGTTCTTGGCAACCTATCAAAGCAGAAGGAGTTTGCCCACCTTGGCGATATGTGTCCCAGCTGTGAGATATGTAAAGAAATGACAGCGCATTTACTGCTATGCAGAGAAGAAGGCAGGGTACATTGTATGACCCAGCAATTCTGCCTGATTAAGGAATGGCTCTACACTATAGGTACCATCCCAGACCTGGTGGTCCTCATAATGGAGTTCCTCTTGGCGAGAGGTGAGAGGCAGTATGGCAGTCGAGTGACACGTCATCACCCAGGTACATTGCATTCGTCCAAACACAAGAAAAAATAGGATGGGTTAAGATGATGGAGGGTATGGTTTCTCGCAAAGTACTTAACATGGACAGGTCAGATGTCCTCACTCCAACATGCAGATTATTCATGGAAGCATGGCTACACGGCCTCATCTGCAAGCTAATAGAAGCTACTCACGGTATTTGGATCTACCGGAACATAACGATGCATGACAACATCTCTGGCATCGTAGCTACTAAGGGAAAGGAGCAATTATTACATCATACCGAGTCACAAATTGAGAAAGGGGATGAAGGCCTTGCTGAACAGGACCGTTGGATGTTAGAGGTAAATCTTGATAATACGGAACAGTCGTCGGGTGAAAGGGGAAGCTACTGGCTAGTGGCAACATGAACAGCACTGGAATGCTCTTGCCTCACATCACTCTCAACCTAATGATCAACACACGCGTGAAGCTCAGTTTTATTTGCCCTCAAGCGGTTGCGACCGCAATGCTCACGCCATCATGGTCTGGGCGTCAAAAGACTCCGGTATTGTTAAACACTTCTAGGTATAGCATAACATTACCTAATACCTAATTTCCTAAGTTGTTGTTGTTGTTGTTGTTGTTGTTGTTGTTGTTGTTGTTGTTGGGCAAAAAAGGATAATGAGAGTGTCTTGGTGGGATAGATGTGATCGTGGGGTATAAAAATTGAGAGGTGAGCAGTATGGGGGTACATGCGTCACCATTATTTAAGTACCTCTACTCCGTTATACATTTTTATTGGGGTTACGTATTAATTTGTCAAGATATTTTCAAAATCCAGATTTTGCTTGAAAAAATCTTACTTTGTTATCATCTGAGATTTTTTCCTTCTTCTCGTTGAGTGACACTTTTTCAATTTTGACAATTTTAGGTAACATGAGGTTATTTTTTGCAAATACCTGTAAGTAAGTTGATTTCATCTTTGACATGCATGGGTAGTCAATATCTTTTGAGTTGTGGTTACCTTTAACAATTGATCCAAATTCAATCTAAAGTGTGGCCAAAAATTGTTATACACACAACGTAAGGCATAACCACGTCATCATATACATCACCATTTTTTTTCTACGATAACACATAGCGTTAACACTTCACCAAAAAATGTTTTCAACGATAATGCTCACTGAAAAATGGTAACCAAAAATGTTTCAAATGATGACGCAACTACATACAATGTGAACCACATCGCTAAGAAATATTTTCAATGATCACATAACGTAAACAAAGCGTGGCCAAAAATTGTTATACACACAACGTAAGGCATCACCACGTCATCAAATACATCACCAAACTTTTTTAACGATAACACATTACCAGCAGCCGCTGCTAGATTTTTTGCAGCGAAACAGATTGCAATTTGTAGAGACAGAGGAAGACGTACATTAAAATAAAGTGGCTTGTAGTACGAGTGTATGCCAAAATGGAGCGCCTCGCGCCAAGCGCGCCGCTCCCACACCCTTTAGTTTGTGAAATCATTTTCTTGTTACACACTCTTTTGTGACACGATAACATTCCCTTCAAGTTTTAAAGAACCCTTGTTTAAAATTTTTCGTCTCTATGTCTTAAAATGATTTGTGACTAATGTTCCCTTAAAGTTTACAGAAACATTGTTAAAAATAATGTCAGACGTTACACACAAAGATATAATTTTAAAGGTAGGCATATATTAAAACACTAAGACTACCCATGTAAGTCCAAGCAAAAAATGAATTATTTACAGGTAAGTTCAGATTAACTTATGGCTCTGTACCTGTTTAGGCAAAAAGCAAAAAAAAGTCTCACTGAAGAAGAAGGAGAAGAAGGAGAAGAAGGAGAAGAAGGAGAAGAAGGAGAAGGAGTAGGAGAAGGAGAAGAAGGAGAAAATGGCTCAGTTTCCAACACAACTAAGATTTTGAAAAAATCTTGATAGCGTTAACAATTCACCAAAAAATATTTTCAACAATAATACACACTGAAAAATGGTCACCAAAATGTTTCAAACGTTGACGCACTACTTACAACGTGAACCATATCACTAAGAAATATTTTCAATAATCACATAACGTAAACACGCTAAGTATTTGCTTCAATAAAAAGTGTTTTCAACGTTACGGCACACCCAAAAATGGATTCTAACGTAAACACACCACATACACGGATCACTGAAAAAATAAATGTTAAGGTACTACTTACAATGTGAGACACATTACCAAAAAATGTTCTCAACGTACATGTACCACATAAATGCATACCCAAAAATGGTATCAACATTAACGTGCACCACAAAAATGCATCATCAAATATGTTTACAACATTAACTCATTACATACAACATGAAAACATGACAATCATTTTTCAAACATTAATATTGATCAGTTGTTAGAGCTTTCTCAGCCTCATAAATTACATAATTTGGTGCATTCTTACTCAAAATTAGAAAACAGTCCATTCTTCATCAGTTATGTTTGAAATGTCACGTCATAGCACATCAGAAGCATCATCCACAAAACAAACTGAATGTAAGCACCTATGACATCGTTGCTTCTTAAATTTTGTTTTAGTAACTTATGTTGTATATGCTTTGTACAAATATAGTGGAATCTTCCTATGAATGAGCAAAACAGCTTAGCACAGAGGCCAAGATGATGAAAATTAAAAAAGATAAGAAAATACGAAATGAAAGATACAGACAAAAGTCAAAGGAAGAGAAGCTTCGATGCACTCAGAAAAATGGCAATTACTACAAGAGTTACAGACTTTCCATTTGTGAGATGGAATGGGCCAAGTATATAGTCAATGCAGATTCCATTTGCGCACACAAAAAAGGTACTGTGAAACCAATGCTGAGTCCATATGCCAGAAAGGAAAGATTGAATATGGTGCCAAGGCAGAGTCCATCTGCCAGAGAGAAAGGCTCATTATGAAATCAAAGTGCTCATATCTCCAATAATAAGAGGAGTCACCACAAAGCAATGTGTGAGAAACAAATGGAACACTGCTATCACAGCAAGTCGTCTCGAGAGGAATGGGTTTTGCAAAACTGCTTTGTGGCAACAAAGTCATCACTGTTTGCAGACCCGCCAAATGCTTGCCATTGTGATCATTCCCAAGAACGACGGATCATTTTTCTGCCAGAAAAATCACAGACTCATAAAGTGCATCACAAACAGAGTGCCTGAAGCCAGCTGGATCCTTACTTTCAGCAGACAAACAAAGTTGAGTTTTCATAACAGAGAAAAGGATCTCAGTCTTCTTCCCCAAACAACACACAGTGACAAACCAAAACAAAGCATCTGAAAACTCATTCCTGCCCTTCGAACGTTTATCCCCAGAAAAATTCAGAATGAGATCTTTCACCTTCACACCTGTAGCTACAACAGAGTTTTGGTTCTTGGGGCTTTCATCAGAAGGAAACACCTTCTGGATTGTTGTGGCAGCATACTCAACTACACCCTGGCCCATTGCAAACATTGTCTCAAATGATGACCAAAGCTCCTCCAGTGGCAAGTCGGTGTTTCTGAGGCTTTGTGGAGTAACAATTGAGAGCTTTGGTCTCGTAATCTTCTCTTCACCATCATAACATGCAAGACAAGGCTTGATATCAACCAGGACAAACCCAGCTCCTACTTTTAGAAAGGTTATGCCCCTTCCAACACTCCATCTCAGCCAACCAGCTCTTAACAAAGTCAATTTCATGATCTGTTCATGACCAATCTAAGATAAAAGTAACAATAGTCTTCTGTTTGTTGTCCACAAAAGCAGTCCAAGCAGCAGCAACCAGCAACTGCAAGAGAGGAAAAGGTGGATTCTTATCTTCAGTCTTTCTTGATGCCCCTCCCAAATTTTTCACAATGTCGGAAAAGGAAGGAAGGTGGATTTTATGAGTTATTCCATCAGGACGGTTTAAGACTACAGCAATTGAGCCAACGTGCTGGTCATCTCTAGACTCAAAATCCTCATTGGGTTCACAAAGACCAGACACTGATTCTGATGATGGAATTGTAACTGCATTATGGGAGATGCATTCAATGAGCCTGTCAAATCCCTCTGAATCAGTTCATTTTGTTGCTGGTGGCATTCAAATCCCCTCTGAATCAAATAATTTTGTTGCTCTTGGGATTAAACCAAGGTCTGAATTACATTGGTCCAGCTTTGACTCATTGCAGACAGGTTCTGCAAAAGCATCTTATCAAATGTAACAAGTCCTGCAGACTCTTTTTGCATATTGTGAAGTCCTCCTCCTCTGTGCAAAAACATCATGACATGCCTCCAGGCCTAAAAAAGAAAAGACTTCAGAAGGATCATCACAAAAGAAGATAGAACTGTACTAACTCACAACCAAATCTGCATCAGTCGGAGCACTACCAATGCCATTTGTATCTTGCATACCTGATACCTAAACGAAAAAAAGCACTAATGTCATAAACATAACTGTTCTAAAAAATTGTTGATAAATATCACTTACATTTGGTTCAGGCTGAACAGAAGCCGCAGATGCATCAATAACTGATCACTTACCGTTAATTGGAAGGTTTTTCCGAGAAAGAGCAGAGGTACAAAAAAAGGCCTGTCTGACTGGAACAGCTGGCGAGGGAGCTTAAAAACAAAAAAGGACCAATAAGAACTTGCACAGGAGTGTGACCTGGGAATAACAGATGTCAGGAAAAATACGAAGGTGTCAGGAAAGGGAACTCCTCTTCTACAAAGGTGTCAGGAAAGAGAGCTCCTCTTCTGAGCTCCTCTTGTTTTAGCTGGCAAAGCCTGATGGAGCCTGTTAGCTAGCCTCCTCATTAATTCTCAAATCAACTGTTGTTTTTGGACTACAGAGAATTAATGCAGGATCTGGGCTCTTTCATCATTAGATAGTATTAAATTTGGCACGGGGGTCGAACAATATTACTTTTGACTATACTGCCACCGCTGCCAGAACAAGCCCTCCTGCACCATTGAAACGATTCCAACGCCAGACCCTCGAGTTGAACCACAATGAGTAGCCAAAGTGGTGTGAGCTCTGATGATGAAGCCTCCCGGACCTCCAAGAGTGCGGCTACGGATGTAAGTGCAAACACTCTTGACCCGGAGGCCAAGATGAGTACTGCCGACTTCGTACAGCTTGGAGCTAGCCAGTGCCGATTGATCTACCCTGTCAAGACCAAGACCGGGGAGAAGACGATGGCCATTTGTGGCAGAGCAATTTGGCCAGGATTTTCACATGGGTGTGAATTCTCTACTCATCAAGATGAGAACGGAGTGCGACGCCCCCCAGGTCTCTACCGTAAATTCCCTTTGAGGCGCGGGACGATTGTTAATGGGGTGAACTCTGACCCTATCCCTACTGAAGTCTACGAAGAACTATGTGATGAAGAACATGCTGAACGAATGGCTGAGTTGAATGCTGTGGCGGAACGTTTCAATACTGCAGCTCCCGAAGATACCAGAGAAGGGGAAACCAGGGCTGCCCCATGGGTTCAGATCGAGATGGCTGCAAACACAGTCCATCGTAACTCATCCCGTGAGAATGCTCAAGGTACCCGTTCGAATCGAACAGCTCTTCTCCTCAAGCAGTCAGGGTCACGGCAACACCGCCTCAATTGAAGGGTACCATCCCTACTCAAGGAGAACCCTACCGGTTTCAAGGGCATGAAAGGGCTGATGGCAGCAGATCTTACTCCCGGATAGATGACCAAGTTGAGGAAGCACGCCTGAGAAAGCATGGTTGGAATGTGGTTAGACTCTTTCGGACGTTGGAGGAGGTAGTTCCTTGGCTAGAGGCTGGTGCAAAGTTCAAGCCCGGGGTGGCCCAGAGGACTGACAGGTCAGATGCGGGTGGAGGTGATGGTGGTATTTCCGACAGTGACTCATCTTCCTCTAACAAAGGACACAAGAAGGAGGACCGCAAGAAGTCTGACCGAAAGAAGAAGCAATCAAGGAAGGGCCGGAGTTCATGTGAAAGGAAACCCAAGTCAAAGCACCGTTCCCATAGGTGTCGCTCTCCCTCCTCCTTGAGCTCCTCGAGCTCCTCCTCAAGTGCCTCATACCACGACCACTCAGACAATTCATCTTCCTCCTCTTCTAGTGTCGCCTCGTTGAAATGAAGGGGAAGGCGTTGCCGCAGGCGAGAAGGTAAGGCTCGACATCCAGTGACTTTCTATGCCAAGGATGAGTCCGTTGGAAACTCTAAGGAAGTTTTTGGGATGAGCATCCAAGAGAAAGAAGTTGAAGCTGCCTTGTGCCCGGAGGGCATGCATCGCAAGGACCGAAAGAGGCTGATTGACTGTATGGTGGATGTGACGGCTATGCCAGGTGCGTATCATTAATCTGATAATGCTGCTGAAAATGAGCTAAGTCAAATGGATAGGGTGATTGAGGCCCTGCCCTTGATTGTGGCCTCTGGGACGGGACATAAATGTGCTTTGCCTGAAGCCCAGTGGAAGTCAGAAAGAAAGGCACTGTTGCAGACAGTGAAGAAGGGTAGTGAGTTGATGTCATTGATTGAATCCATCCGAGAGGCGGAAGGAGATCTTTTCCCAGCAGGAAACTTGGATATATTCCTACCTCTACCAGCGCCATTACCACCGTAAGGAAATCAAAGAGTTCCAAGGATCCGGTCTCCTGATCCGGGTAGTTGCTGACACATATGCCAACTACACCACCCTGCTCTGGACATTGGCACACCAAACAACTGTTCATGGGTTCTCTGGACTGGCCGAAAAAATGGTTGAATACCATGCACATAAGCTCCTATAGATCTGCCTATTCAGCCCGGACTACCTCACCTTCATTCTCAGAACTTACATCCATCTCCGAGATGCAGCTACCACAAAGTTTGATGATATTTCCATGTATTGCCCGCTATTCCAAGAGGTTCTGGATGCAAAGGCAGCTACTGCACCTACAGACAAGATCTCGGCAACCAACGCTTCGAGCAGATGCTCTCATTGCCACTGCCGCGCTGCCCACCTTAAGCTTTCTGTTGGGATTGGGGCGGAAAAATACCCCTTCAAAGCAGCTGGCTTGGATCGTACAGCAGCTCGGAAAGCTGCCAAGGACCTGCTTGTGGCTATCGAAGCAGACGCCGGGATAGATAAGCAAGCTGCCCTTCAAGCAGCTATTAATGGGAATAAGTAGGGACTGGACCGACTTAGGTTGTTCTGGAGATTTGGCTGGTTCTCGACACTGTTAACATTACGTAGGGGTTGCAGGTTACGTTTCATATTGGGTTAAAGCTAAAACTGAGACGTTGGATGGCTGAGGACTTGTACCTGTTTAATTGGAACTCTCCATTACTGCTCATTACCCAGGAGCAGTGCACTGTGGTCTTATGACATGACCACAACTCTCCATTACTGCTCGTCTGGATGCTCAATACCCAGGAGCAGTGCACTGTGGTGGTTGGATGGAGCTTTATGACATGACCACCCGGTCAAGGCCTTGGGCACCCTGTAATGCCCGGTCTACTTTGAGTCGAATGGGCGGATGAAACATGACTTGTATACCTTGTGTCTGGCTGTCTGGGTTCCGACACCAGGGTCTTAACATGAGGAGTCCCTCGACATGGTTGCATGTAGGCTTTTTTCATAACCATGATTGAGAAGGACACAACTCTCCATTACTGCTTGTCTGGAAGCTCAATACCCAGGAGCAGTGCACCGTGGTGGTTGGATGGAGCCTTATGACATGACCAGCCCTTGGGCACTCTGTGATGCCCGGTCTACTTCGACTTGAATGGGCGCATGAAACATGACTCGTATACCATGTGTCTGGCTGTCTGGGTTCGTACACCAGGGTCTTGACACGAGAAGTCCCTCGACATGGTTGCATGTAGGCTTTTTCCCCATAACCATGATTGAGGGTGGTAACTCCCCCGCTATAGCATGCAGGGGAGGCGAGGTCTTCTTACGACTGGTACGTGAAAGCCACCATTTATTCCAAGGAAATGCACTCGCGAACTGCTGGTGGATGGGTTTTCAGCTCACTGATGGTTATGATCCATAAAATGCTACGGCTACAAACTCATTAATGATGAGGGACTAGCTGTTTGGCTCTGGGGTTTTGTTGATGACTTCATGGCCCACGCTGCAACAAGGCGCCAGATTTATGAGGCCAAAATGTTTTTCATGGAGGTAGCTTGCATCCTCGGCTTCCTGTATCACCCACTAAAGTGCCCCCCTCCGGGTCAATGTGTGACGTTTATTGGATTCGATTTCGACACCCATGAATTTCCAGTCCTTAACATCCCAACTGCAAAACAAGAGCGGGCTCTGGCAATCGTGGAATATCTTCTCGCTTCTCCTTTGGATCAGGAATTCTCCCGCCTGTCTCTAGCAGTCTCTACGGGTATTCTACAGTCACTGGTTGAAGGTACTCCCAATCGCATTGGGGCCACATACTTACGGGCCCACTATGATGTCTTACATCCACCGGATAGTGTTGGTGTGGGGCTTGCTCCATATTGTACTAAGACCATCCTCCCGGAACGCCTTTGTGATGAACTGTGGTGGTGGGGTGCATTCCTTCCGACTACCCATGGCAGTCAGTCCCAAATGACCCGTTCGGCAACCTTGGTCCCTAATTGGGGTGATGGTTCGGGAACGGGAACTGGTGGGACAATGGGCCTTCCTGATCAACCACTCCGAATGTGGCAGGGTCAGTGGAGCCCTGTGGTGTATAAGTTTTCCTCCAACTGGAAGGAACTCAATACGGGCCTGTCTAGCCGGCTGGGAACCGACTCCACACCAGCTGTACCACTTCTGTTCCGCCACGTTCACTACATGGATCTATTATTTGATTGTTATTATGGTCAGGCAGACACATATGAGGCCCAACGTCAATGGGCCCTTGCAGGAATGGCCAACCTTCTCTTTTAGCTCGGATGGCTCCGGTCTGGGGATGTCTTTGGTCTCTCATGGGATAATGTTACAGTCGTCCAACCCGCCGATGGATCGATATATGATATCCCACCAAACCTTGGCATGATTCTTCTCCGCCTCCTCCCTCAAACAAAGACTAATTGTTCCGCCACTGCTGATGTGGTGTTAGCATACACAACTGCATCTGGGCTCTCTTTGTGTCAGTGGTGTCGACGTTTGGCAAAACTTGTCATGGGAACCCAACACTGGCCCTCATCTGTGGGTCGGATTTTCACAGACCCTGATGGGACCCCCTGGACATCTCGTTCCTTCCAGAACACTTACGTTTATCCATGCCTTCAGCAACTTCAGGCAGATGGTGACCCCTACCTTCGACCTTTTATTGGTGATGGCAACTCTATTCAGGAGCAATTCTTTAGCCTTCATATGTACAGGTGTGGTGCTCGTACTCACGTTGGGCGTGGCGGCACCCATGATAATATCACCTTCCGTCTCGCAAAACCCCAACAAATCTATGAACATGGTCGTTGGCACCGCAAACGATCCTCAGAACCCATCGATGCCTTTCCGTCTCGCAAAACCCCAACAATCTATGAACATGGTCGTTGGCGCCGCAAACAATCCTCAGAACCCATCGATGCTCAATATAACGAATGGCCTGATGCAGACCGCCTCCTCATTACTCTTCTCTGTCAGTAATGCAGGACACCACTTCTTGGAAGTATCAACCACCCTCCAGGTGGGCATGGGGGTGATTAAGGTTATCTGCGCTAGTAGCGTGGGGGAATTTTAGGATACCACACTAACTGAGGCTAGCACTAGGTACCCGATTCAGGGCCCCTAGTTCTGCTAAGCAGCCCCTTGAGGCAGCTCGGGCCAGTCTGGATAGTCCTCGAAGGAACCTGTGGTCAGCGATGGGGGGGTCCTACTCTAGACCACCATTAACAGTTTACAATGTATCTCAATTGATGCAGTATAACCTGATCACTTACCGTTAATTGGAAGGTTGTTCCGAGAAAGAGCAGAGGTACGAAAAAAGGCCTGTGTGCCTGGAACAGCTGGCAAGGGAGCGTAAAAACAAAAACGGACCAATAAGAACCTGCACAGGAGTGTGACCTGGGAATAACAGATATCAGGAAAAATACGAAGGTGTCAGGAAAGCGAACTCCTCTTCTACAAAGGTGTCAGGAAAGAGAGCTCCTCTTCTGAGCTCCTCTTGTTTTAGCTGGCGAAGCCTGATGGAGCCTGTTAGCTAGCCTCCTCATTAATTCTCAAATCAACTGTTGTTTTTGGACAACAGAGAATTAATGCAGGATCTGGGCTCTTTCATCATTAGATAGTATTAAATTTGCCCACCCATCCCACCCTGGTGAATTTTAGGATACCACACTAACTGAGGCTAGCACTAGGTACCCGATTCAGGGCCCCTAGTTCTGCTAAGCAGCCCCTTGAGGCAGCTCAGGCCAGTCTGGATAGTCCTGGAAGGAACCTGTGGTCAGCGATGGGGGGTCCTACTCTAGACCACCATTAACAGTTTACAATGTATCTCAATTGATGCAGTATAACCTGATCACTTACCGTTAATTGGAAGGTTTTTCCGAGAAAGAGCAGAGGTACAAAAAAGGCCTGCCTGCCTGGAACAGCTGGCAAGGGAGCGTAAAAACAAAAAAGGACCAATAAGAACCTGCACAGGAGTGTGACCTGGGAATAACAGATATCAGGAAAATACGAAGGTGTCAGGAAAGCGAACTCCTCTTCTACAAAGGTGTCAGGAAAGAGAGCTCCTCTTCTGAGCTCCTCTTGTTTTAGCTGGCGAAGCCTGATGGAGCCTGTTAGCTAGCCTCCTCATTAATTCTCAAATCAACTGTTGTTTTTGGACAACAGAGAATTAATGCAGGATCTGGGCTCTTTCATCATTAGATAGTATTAAATTTGCCCACCCATCCCACCCTGGTGAATTTTAGGATACCACACTAACTGAGGCTAGCACTAGGTACCCGATTCAGGGCCCCTAGTTCTGCTAAGCAGCCCCTTGAGGCAGCTCAGGCCAGTCTGGATAGTCCTGGAAGGAACCTGTGGTCAGCGATGGGGGGTCCTACTCTAGACCACCATTAACAGTTTACAATGTATCTCAATTGATGCAGTATAACCTGATCACTTACCGTTAATTGGAAGGTTTTTCCGAGAAAGAGCAGAGGTACAAAAAAAGGCCTGCCTGCCTGGAACAGCTGGCAAGGGAGCGTAAAACAAAAAAGGACCAATAAGAACCTGCACAGGAGTGTGACCTGGGAATAACAGATATCAGGAAAAATACGAAGGTGTCAGGAAAGCGAACTCCTCTTCTACAAAGGTGTCAGGAAAGAGAGCTCCTCTTCTGAGGTCCTCTTGTTTTAGCTGGCAAAGCCTGATGGAGCCTGTTAGCTAGCCTCCTCATTAATTCTGAAATCAACTGTTGTTTTGGACAACAGAGAATTAATGCAGGATCTGGGCTCTTTCATCATTAGATAGTATTAAATTTGCCCACCCATCCCACCCTGGTGAATTTTAGGATACCACACTAACTGAGGCTAGCACTAGGTACCCGATTCAGGGCCCCTAGTTCTGCTAAGCAGCCCCTTGAGGCAGCTCAGGCCAGTCTGGATAGTCCTGGAAGGAACCTGTGGTCAGCGATGGGGGGTCCTACTCTAGACCACCATTAACAGTTTACAATGTATCTCAATTGACGCAGTATAACCTGCAATTGAGGGGTCAATATCATTATTGCCCGCTACAACCTCAGAATTTTCACTCATTCTGCTACAAATGAAGTCAAGATAACAAATAGAAAGCTGTTAGATTAAAAGAGAAGACTTGAAAGAATACCAAGAAAAGCCACTACCCATCACAGAGAGCAAGAATATAACCGAACCAAAGCATAACCACATGCCCACAAAACAGAACATATTGTTCATTATGCCAGCCATATCTTCATAATTGGGATCTCCAAAAGTCACAAATGGCTGAAACTGTCCATATTTTTGTCTTCATCAAATTACTATATATTCAATAACCATCATCACATGGGACAGCCATTTCTGAAGAAAACATAAACAAACACACAAAAATGAACACCACAAGCCTCCATTCAACAAATTCATCAAAGTTCCCAATTGGAAATTCCAAAAAGTCAAAAATGGCTGAAATGACAATATTGTTGATTTGATCAGATTGTTGTGTACCCAGTAGCCAGCGTCATATAGACCAGCCAATTCTGAAGAAAACATATTTGTTGACCACAAGCATGTAACCAACAAGAAACAAGAGTTCAGCTCACTTTCTCAGTTTTAATGAATTATTCGCAGCTACCATCTAATTTGGCACAACAGCTACAACACTCAGTAAAACCACACCAAACATACCAACAACCAACACGACAAAAGAGCCACTATGACCAAGGAAACAAAACATCCCAAATTGTCATCAGTATTGTTTCTTATGAATTTTGTTGTGTCTGACAGTTTGTTGACCCCAAGCACATAACCAACAAGAAACAACAGTTCAGCTCACTTTCTCAGTTTTGTTGAATTATTTGCAGCTACCATCAAATTTGGCACAACAGCTACAACACTCAGTAAAACCACACCAAACATACCAACACGACAAAAAGCCACTATGACCAAGGAAAACAAAACATCCCAAATTGTCATCAGTATTGTGGCTTATGCATATTGTTGTGTGTCTCAGTGACCGGCTTCAAGACAGGTGCATATTTTCAAGTCTCACAGTAAATAGCTTGCTTAAAGACTTAAGTGTCTAATGTGAACAAATATTTGCCATTTCCAACATCTGAAAGACATTCTTACCTCAATTGCTATGAAAGACTAAATTCCTGAAATGTAACGACATATAGTTTGAATTGACAATGAGTGCACAGCGCATCAATTCAATGCATTGTTCACAAAACAAACCACAACAATACGAGAACGATGACAGCAGTTGACAAATCTACAATAAGACGGACAACGATGTCTTGACGAGCCCCCACTGAAGTCACGTTGAGTATCCACAATGCCACAATATGGCCACAATGAATCCACGATAATGACACAAAAGAGCCACAACAGAGCCACAATAATGAGGCAAAGAGGTCACATCTCAGCCGCATCTCTTACCCACGGCCAAGCTACAACAAAGCAACAACAAAGCCACGGCAAAAAGGCAATGATGCAACAAAACAGTCATGACAAACCACAATGAAACACCAACGAACCAACAACGATGCCACAACAAAGCAGCATCATCAAGACAACAAACCCGCAACTATGCCACAATCAAGCCACGAAGCCACAACGAACTGACAAAGGAAGTATTGAATGCAACAATGAAACCAAACAAGGACAACAAGACCACACCAACTCACGAACTACCACACTACCAATAATGAAAACACTCGTTGCTTCTCCTTACAAAACACCTTGATATACACGAGAGTACTGTTTAAAACTTAATGGGATTTTGATTAGCCACATGCAATGCTAAATTGTTTACCGTGATTAAAAACACTGAGCGGAGTTCCATAACAACACATGTCAAAATTGTTTGGCAGTTGAGCACAATTAAAATTCTATTGCCCAAAGTACTGAATTCATTCACGTGGTAAACATACAAAACTGCTTGTCTCAAAATTGGGAGGCGTCATTACAATAGTTCAAGTTCGGCACTGGTTAATATTCTATTGCCCTAAAGATTACATACAGTCATGTTTTCCGCATACAAAACTGCATTAACCCTGATAAGATCAATAATGATCATTACTCACCAAACGGTACTAATACATTCTTCTCATAAAATAACACTTATTTCATATACATGAATATATTATGATCGTAAAGTTTATAAAACCAAAATGACTACACTTCTATCTTAATAGTATTACGTGCATCATGCCCAAAACTTATGCTACCCCTATATGAGGCCTATTTCATCTATGCCCTGGATAAGTACTAGACCACACTTCTAGTCAGCCTCCACCACAAAAAACATCTTCTGCTAAAAATCTTGCACCGGCTGCTATTAATCTTAGTTGTGTTGGAAACCGAGACCTTTTCTCCTCCTCCTCCTCCTCCTCCTCCTCCTCCTCCTTCTTCTTCTTCTTCTTCTTCTTCTTCTTCTTCTTCTTCTTCTTCTTCTTCCTCTTCTTCTTCAGTGAGACAGGTTTTTCACTTTTTGCCATAACAGGTACTTAGACAATAGATTCATGCGGTATAACCTATAAAAACTTATGTTTTTGGGTTGACCTATATGCGTAGTCATCATGATTTGATCCCTGTTTACCTTTAACATTATATCTTATTTGAAAAATGGGCAAGTTTGTGTTAAATTCTATCTTATTTCAAAAATGGGTGCATTCGCGTGCAACGCGCACACGCCCATTTGCAACTACCTATGTGTAAGTGTAATGTGCCAATTTACAACTAAGGCCATTCGCCTTCGTCTGGGTTATATGGTGGGTTAAATGCTTTTTGAGCTCATAACCCACGTTTAACCCATCTCGGATCATGCAAGCAACTGGGCAGTCAACTCCAATGGGTTGAAAAAGATAACCTACTGCTGAAAATCAAAATCTGCTGGGTTTTAATCGTCAATTTCCCCCCTTGCAATTTCTCCTGGGGTAAACCAGATTATAGTTCTTGCAGCCACTCATTTTTCCCGCCATATCATTTTGTTTGCAATTTAATCTGAATCAGAAGAGATCCAACATCTCAAAAACCCCTCAACCATGGGTGCCAAAACCTTTTTTCGACCGTAACTCAACAACCAACTGGAGTTTTGACGATCCAATTTTTCGCTGGGTAGCGCCGGACCCAACCAACACAACAATACCAAACTCAGGCCCATTGCACCACAAGCGGCTCCACAAAAACATGTTGACTACATCGCAATTTTGGACTCAGACGAGAGTCGGCGGTTTTTCCACCCTAACTGAACAACCAACTGGAGTTTTGACGATCAGATTTCTTTGCTGGATAGTGTCGAATTCAACCGACACAACAATACCAAACTCACGCCCATTGCACCACCATTGGCTCAATGAAGACACGTTGACTCTTTCGTTGATTTTGAACTCAGACGAGAGTTGGCAGATTTTCAACCGTAACTCAGCAACTAACCGGAGTTTTGACGGTCATTTTTTTGCTGGATAGTGTCAAACTCAACCGACACAACAATACCAAACTTGGGCCCATTGCACCGCCAGCGGCTAAACAAAAACACGTTGACTATAACGGCAATTTTGGACTGGGATGAGAGTCGGCGGATTTTCAAACGTTACTCAACAACCAACCAGAGTTTTGAGGATCGGATTTTATTGCTGAATAGTGGACACTACACAAAAAAGTTGAAGTTGCAATGCTCACCCCACCCCACCATGAAGGATAACTACGTTTGAGAAGTTCCAACTTTGTCGTCCAATCTCAAACAGTGATAAGTGAGTAATGGCTTTGTCACAAAACAAAACAAAACAAAACAAAACAAAACAAAGCAAAGCAAAGCAAAGCAAAGCAAAGCAACTCATGAGAAATAAAAAGAAGCCAGCAACATTGAGGCCTCCTACATCAAAACACCATGCAACAATCAACAGCTCAACAGTTTGAGTAAGGCGATACCAACGGTGATAAAATTTACTGGATAAAACTATTAACTTTGAATAAATGTAGTTAATTGCTTTGTTGTTCTTTTACTCAAACTTATGAACTGTTGATTGTTGTGTGGTGGTTTGAAGTAGGAGGCATCAATAATGATGGCTTCTTTTTGCTTCTCATTATTTGTTTTGTTTTGGTTTGGTTTGTTTGAATAAGGCCACAAAGGCACAAGTTAAACTTCCATTTGGATAATAGCTGAATGCACGTCATCATGGCTTCTTTCATCTATTCTGCCTCTCCACTGGTCCATTTACTTTGTGGCTGGGCTACTGCAGACACAAAGTTTATGAGGTAATAGAGCATACAAAAAACACTTCAAAGAATCGACGACATTTTATCCCACAATCTTGTTATATTCTGCACCCAGTCGGTGGCACGTTTTAACTGGGCATAAAATTGAACAACTTTAACCCAGTTGTTGGCGCAAAAATCGTCTGGAGGAAACATCCCCAAAAAACAAAAAAAAGGTGGGTTAAAAAATATATAACCCACGACTATAACCCATTCGATGGCGAATGGCCAAAGCGTAGGCAAGCCACTTCATTTTTCATCCTATGACTTCCTCTGTTTTTACGGATTGTATCTACCTTGCTAGAAAAAATCTTGTAGCGGCTGCTAGTACCGTACCATAATCTCAACTCTCGCTTTTTTTTTAGGCCAAAATCCAGGGAAAAGAAAATCTCGGTTACTAAATTAACTAGGATTTTTTCAAGAAAAAACCTTGATTGTGTTAAAGTGCACTCTCAACAAACACCAAACATCTCAAGAAAATTATGCTATTTATATCGTGCTCCCAGCAGAGACAATGTCTGAGCTGCTGCGCTGAGAAATTGGAACAATCTCAACAATGGCAACAACAAAACCCTGTTACTACCTACGCAGCCGCAATCACTCGATGATTCATCTGACCTCCGTCCTTCTAGCCTCAGCATTACACACATCTAGCGCATTTCACCTTCCTCAACCAGCAGCACGCCATGGAGCCATCCTCTCGGCGAAGTCCATTTGCACATTCGACTCCTCGGACTTCGCCGGAAAACAAGGTGATTGGCCCTACACCAATGCCGACTTGAATCGAATCGACAATTCAAACGACTCTTTCTTCTATGACGAGCCTCGTTTCGTGACGCATATTGACGATCAAGCGATTTCGTTGCTAACGGCTTTCTATCGAGAGGAGTTCTCGTCTTTGAACAAAAAAGAAAAAGGTCCATTGGATATCTTGGATTTGTGTTCCAGTTGGATTAGTCATTTACCGACCGATGTCAAGTATGGAAGAGTTGTAGGTGTGGGGATGAATGCGAAAGAACTACAGGCAAATACACAACTTACGGAATACATTGTTCAAGACTTGAACCAACAACCTACATTGTCACAGTTTGAAGACAATTCATTTGATGTCATTTGTAACGTTGTTTCGGTGGACTACTTGACAAAACCCTTGGAGATATTCCAAGAAATGCACCGAATTTTAAGACCGGGAGGCATATCCCTCATGTCCTTTAGCAACCGATGCTTTCCTTCCAAAGCAGTGGCCTTGTGGTTTCAGGCTGATGATATAGGTAGATTGACTATTGTAGCATCTTATTATCACTATTCAGCCAATTGGAAATCGATCGAGGCATTGGATTTGAAGGAGATGCAGGCAACTCCTCCAAGGCCATCGGCGGGGGAGGTTTTTAGGAACCCTGCGGCACTTACAGCTTGGATGACTACTGCTGCTTCGGTGGCAAGGAATAATCAGGGAGATCCAATGTTTGTTGTGAAAGGTGTTAAATAGATTGAAAATTTAGCTCTGATGTCGGCCAGCATGGCACTTCGAAGATACAGTCAAAATTGCTTCTATCATGGTTGTGGTTGTCCCCTGAAGATCTTAGAAATGATGCATTACTATTAATGGGAAATAAAGATCAAATGAATGATAGACGACCTAATAACTATGGACACTTTCGATTTACAATCGCCGCACCAAACTCCTCATAATCTCTCTTGGAAACCCACATATCCTGAAAAGTCCCCAAACTCCCCAATATACTCCCTCCCAACCAAGAACACACTGCCCTCTCACTCACATTGGGACTCGTCACCTTCACCCTCCATCCCATGGTATGCCGATGAACAATTGCTTCAATCTCCTCGCGCAACCGATCAGGGAAGGCATCTTCGTTCAATTGTGCCACCCCTCCAGCGGGAAGTGGAGCAGCGCTGCCAATGCCTGGGAGACATGCTCCGCCTCCGCAGACGACGACATTCCCAAGTAGAGAGCCCTGTTGATCTCGATCGCATCGAAAGGCTGCATCACATACCATTTGGGCGGGTGGTGCCGAGGTGAGATAGGAGAAATAACGCTCGTTTTCCTGTAGACTGGTCATGGAGCTACTCCCAGTGGCAACAGTGTCAACATCCGAAGAGGATGATTTGGGAGGAGAAGTGCGTAAGTAAGGAAGACAGGCAGCATACAATTTGGCAGATATGGTGGTAGGAGAAAAGGTGGTGGTTTTACTCCTCCGTACACCATGCCTCGAAGACTTTTCACCTCGGTAGGAAGTGTTCGAGTACGCATCTCCCGCTGCAGCTGAACTACCAATACTCGCAATCGCCTTCTTATCTTCCTCGCTTGGTTCCCAGTTGGAGCAATATTCCTCTACTTCCGTTTCATATGCTTTGAGTTTTGTCTTGCTTTCTTCCAAAATTCTCTCCCGATACGCATTATTGTATGGATCATTTCCAAAGTACAATTCGGCTATATCACAACGTGAAATGGCAGTGATCTCGACGGGAGTTCCATCTGGCAACGTATATGGCACTTTGTTGGAAGTCATGAACATGCTATTGGCCGAATTGGCCGCACCTCCCCCTCGACTTGCATCGCAGTATTCGCCTCTGCCGAATTCGAGGCAACATACCCCATATTACCAACTGCCACTCCGATCCCTCCCTCTTTTAACTCTCGCGCCAATGCCATCCTGGCCCAATGATGAAAGGGTCCACTTCTAGTATTGTACGCGGGAGCTCGTCTCACCTGATAAAGAGGCATCAAATAATCCGGAATGGGGTGCTCATTCGGATTCTTCCCCGATTCCTTGAGAAACCGCCCCGTGGAATCTCGTTTCAACGATTCCCGCTTCACCGGCGAATGCGCCTCTTCTCCGGCTCCGCCGGCAACATAAACCTTTTTGGCATTGACCCTCCTCAGCCGATCCCTCCTCTTCCTCCCCGCCGCGACCACCAGCCCATCCATCATTTCCAACACTCGTTCTTCCACCGCCCTCGCCCCACACGCATTATTCCTACTCACCCCTCGCCGTTCCACAAACCCCTCATACACGGGAGTCACCATGGTACTAGAATATCCACAGTCGACTACCGTGGCGGTAGTTTTCCCCACGGCATAGCACGCGGCAATGGCATCCCTGAGAAAAAACACCGCGGGCAACGAATGCTGTTCGAATAGGATTTCGAGCAGACGCTGCCTCAACGGCGGAGGAGTGTGCGGCTTGTCCAACAGCAGGAGGGGATGCGCGTAGCCGTATTCGCCGTGGTGCTGCGGGGGGGAGAGTCCCATTCCGTGTTGGAAGGCGTGTTGGAGGTAGTGATTGATGAGTTCGTGGGATTCCCATGCGTCGGCCGCCGTGGGAGGATGAGCGGCGGTAGGGTTGGAGGAGAGCGATGCTCCTCGACTGCATTGGGAAGGACGGGAGAATGGCCAGCCGGTGACGTCGTCGACGGGGTTGACCAGTTCGTAGTCGCCGTCGTCGTCTTTGCAGAGTGTCCGAGTGACGAAGTCTCGTCGGGGGGAGGACTGGAAGCAGCTCAGAGACGACGAGCCGGAGGTGTCGCGAAGAGCGGCGGTGGAGCTGAGATAAATTCCTTGGGGGTGGTCTTCGCCGGCGTAGCCGATTTTCGTGGAGTACGAGCCAATGTCGGCCACGAGGGGGGCGATGCTGGGGTTGGGGGCGTAGGTTGACATGATGATGGCATGGACGGTGCGCTGTGGTCTGGCAGGGGCGTAAATGGCAGCGTAAATAATGGTAGTAGAAACGGTGGCGTCGATTCTTGGTCCGCCTTGTTTGTCATAAGATGTGATTACCTGTAGAGTCGAAACAATTGAAAGGAGATAGTAATAATTGATAATATATATGACTTAGATTGATTCATTTGACACTACAGGTAATCCAGTTTTTCCCGCCAAAATCATCGCAGTAAAAAGACGCGCTATCCTGCAGCTTGAGCTCAGCTTCAGGGGTTTGACGTTGACCGAGGAGGACGAGGTGTCGGCAACAACAGGTCGCAACCTCGGGTCGTGGCGTCACTTCATCACTAACGAATTGAATGCTGTGAACAAATTTAATTGCCGCTTTCGAATAGCTCGGCAAGTCAATCAAAATGTTACTTCGAAGATCTGCCCCATCCGCATCAGCAGCAGCGGGCAATGTCATCTCCAAAATTCGCACAGACTTCGAATCAGGCAGGCTCGAGTCAAACAATTGCAATACACAACATCACGGGAATGATCACCCTCGAGAGAATGCGCAGTGGCGCAAATTTTCGAGGACGGCGATATGGATGCACTCCTTTACCTCCCGCAAACTCTCCATCATGACCGCCGGTTTCCTCGTGTTCATATCATCGTTGTGCATCTTGTGTCTGCGTCAACTTTACGCATTTGTTTTCGAGTTCCAAGGACCGTTGGATCATTTTATGGCGACTGCTCTTTGGAATCCCTATTATAGACTGCATTGTCCAGAGTTTAGTGTTGCCACTGATGCTCAAAGCCATTTCGAAAAAGATACCTCAGGCATTGGAGATGGGACGTTACATGATAGGTTTGTCACAGCATCTTCATCTAACATTGGTTCTCATGGAATTTCATGGGATTGTAATTCCGTATCGGGTGTACATGCATCTTCACAAGCATTCCCACACATATTCATGATTGGAGCACGAGACAAAGAGGAGAATACCTTTCGACAATGGAAACAAATTATCCAACAGTCTGTTATCAATACAAATGCTTCTGCTCCTGTCAGTGGTAATTACAGCGCACCTCGATTTTATAGAATAAACACGCTGAAAATATCCAATCAATATGCATTAAGTGGCGGGGCGCTTCTATCGAAGACCCAGAAGTCGAATTCGACACAATCCTCTTCATCCCTTCAAGTTCAAAATGAGTATCTATGCCGAAGTATGAAATGGGAACAACGTCTCTTTGCAGTATACCAATCGGTATTTGTCAAACTGTTGTCCTCGTTTCCAAAAGAACAAGACTTCGTGTTGGTTGAAGATGATGCCGTGCTGATTAAACCAGACGCCCTCGTCGAAGAAGTATGTCATGCTCGATTTCATAGACTGGAATTCTACTCTTTGTATCGCTCACCTCTTCAATGGCAAGGTAGACGGTCTGTATCGTGCGTTTATCAACATGGCACCGTGGGTTTCTACATCCGAAGATCATTGATGGAGATCATTGTCAAGGAAAATAGACGTGGGTGGTTCTGTCGCTTTCCGATAGACATGTACATTTCCAAGTTGGGACCTTGGTACGCAACTCAGAGAGAGATCGTGGGACATTTGGATGGAGGCCGTGTTGGTACGACGGGGTGACTAAAGGCGGCAGTTGCCATCAGGTAAGAAATACTTTCTGCTTTATGTTTATCGTATCATACAACCAATCTAAATTATTGACAGTGAGATACTTAATGGTTATTTTCACATCATGTGTATCGCACCTTTGTTGCTGCTGAGAGGTTGAGTAACGACGGTTACAAACAATCATTGATTTATAACATTGCAAAACAGATGGAAACCAAGCGAAAATGTGCTCCCTTAGGGACGGTTACAATGTTTCATCTGCGATTAGCAACTTGTGAAATCAATGCAAAACAACTTACAAACAAGTGAAAACGAGCAAAACCAAAAACAACAATCTTCCCACAATTTTCATCATCTCTCCCTTTCACCATTGTACTTTCGCAAAAGTCGTAGCTACGAAAAATGAATCTGAAACTCGCATTGATACTTTCGCTGTGTGGGTCTTCCGTTGCTCACCTTCGGTCACATTCTGTTGGTGGTGAGAAAAATGATACCATAGCTACAGTTGGTGTTGAGATCGATGTTGACAACTCGAGAGCGACAGAGGTTGTTTCGTCTACCGAACTTATCCCATTGGTGAGTGCCAACGCTGGCTATCGGATGTAGCACATGTTTTCCTTAACATAGGTCTCTCATCTGATCATTCCGCGGCATGTTTCGAACAATTTTGCGCGACTCAGTCGGCGCCTTCGTTACCGGTCAAAAAACGCACTCTCGCTTTGACAAACGAATGCAATGTCGACGAAAGCTTCTTCAAACTCGTACTTACCACCGACGATTTTGGAAACCAGACGCGCTGGGTTCTTAAACAAGCCAACAAGAAAATAGTGCAAGGTCCTACTTCTGGTACAAAATATGAATCGAACTCTCAATACGTCGATGGTATATGTCTCGCGCCTGGTACATACAAACTAATTATGTTTGATCAGAACAAGGACGGTTTGTGTTGCTCCAGCGGATCTGGCGGATACGTAGGTTACGTTGACGGGAAGAAGAAGTTCGGCTCGCCCGCTGGCAACAAGTCTTGGAGGAAACGCGTGCATCGATTTACGATTTCTCCACCTGGCCAAAACCCGACACCCAAGCCAATTAAACCACCTACAAACTTGCCATCGCCGCAACCAGTGGCAATTGGCGTCATTAGCCCCTGGAGTAATGATTCAGTAATCACCGTCAGGGGTTCTTTCAATGATCCCGTGTGTACTTCGTCCGAACGCAAGGTGAAAGTCGAAATCAAGACCGATAAATATGGCTCTGATACTACGTGGGAGATCGTTGACGCACAAGGGAACGCGTTGTTTGACAGTGGCGATGCCTACGGGGCATTCGAAAGTGACACCCGTCTCTTTTGCCTGAAAAAGGGCTCATCCTACGACTTTGTCATTCGAGATAAGTGGGGGGATGGAATGTGCTGTATGAAGGGCGAAGGATATTTCAAGGTTTCTTTAATGGAAAATGGTTTGTGGAGAGAGGTTCTTTCTGGTGGAGCGTTCAGAACGAAAGAGTTGAGAGAAGTCATCAATCTCAAAAAACCGACGATGACACAACGAGATGTTGAATGGCTTGATTCTCACAACAGTCGAAGAAAATCTTGGCACACGGCTCACGGAAAGTCGTACGTTCCGTTGGTATGGTCTGATGCGCTCAAACAAGATGCAAAAGGATGGGCCGAGAAACTGTTGGACTCTTGTGGTACAGGCATGTGGCATGATCCGGAAAATCAAAATTACGGCGAGAACGTTGCGGGCAACAGTGGAAGTGGGAGCTGGGGCGCCGTCAGGTCGACTGAAGACATCCTTACTAGGTAAGTCTGTGCGATAACACGTTTATTGAATGCCTACGCACCTCTCACATACTTTTGTCATTGGTGTGTCTTTCAGATTCGTCGAACGCGAAGTGGACAAGCCGTATCCTCACAATGGCCATCTCACCCAGGTTCTTTGGGTAAGTGCCCGTCTTGAATCAGATACTGCTTTTGTTCTTTTACGGCTATATTAACCGAAGACAACTTGCTCGTTCCACAACAGCGTGCATCGCGTTATGTTGGCTGTGCTGAGGCCTCCAAACCATTCGGGAACAGTAACAGCAATGGGATGTGCCATACGCAAGTGTGCAGATATTCTCGGTCTGGTTAGTTTCGTGCTGCACTATGCGCTCGTACACTGGCTTTGTGTCATTGGCACTCATTAACTTGCAACTCCTTTCATTGACAGGAAATTGTAACATGGGTGCATACAAGAAGGCGAACTCTGACGACTGGTGGCTCGAACCAATGCTCATGGACGAAACTCCTTGCGGGTCCATATGCCCACCTGATGGCAAGTAACTCCTTGTTTGAAGATCTTCTGTTATCACACCTGATGACTAATCGTTCTGTCGACTGCTTCCTAAATTAGGTTGCTCTTGAGAGACTCCCTTCATCCTGAAAAGAAAAAGCAGTTCATCGATATGCCTTCAAAGCGAGTCTTGGAATGTGGGTAATGATAGGTAATGATTTGGAATCACTATGTTGTTTCGTCCCAATTCGCAAAGAATCAAATGTTAAAGGCATTATAATGATAATAGGACTCAATGTTGCTGCCGTCGTTTTTACACATGGTGAACTCCTATGTGTAGTTGCAAATATCGTTATGTTTCTACAAGAACAAACTCTTTGACATCGCGCGAGTCTGTTCAAATAATGAAATCGATGGCATTGTTATTATATTATATATTATATTCAAAGAGAGTATTAAACGCTGACCAAAAGGCTAAGGTACGAGAATGGAGTTATAGACCCAATGATTCTTAAATCGAATGATAGAATTAGACATCCATCGCAACTACGTCAAGAGAAGGTTGATCTTCCACATCCGGCTCAGCTTCCGACTTGATGACGGCAACTTGTTCAGAGACATCAACCGCTTGATTCTCGTCAACAGCTTCCACGGCCATGCTTTCATCTTGCTTAGGCTCATCTTGAGCAGGAGCCATGCTCTCATCTTGCTTAGGCTCATCTTGAGCAGGATCATCGGACACGGCTGTACCTGCCACATCGACATCCTCTTGAGCCCTATTCCTTTTAAGCCTCCTATCAGGACCAGGGTATCTCTTGACCTTCGGTCCATGCAAACTTTTTCGTTTCCTCCCCGCAAATTTTCCCTGACCCCTCATCATCTCTTCATATTCCGGGGGCACCACCCCTCCATTCTCCACGTATTTTCTAGCCATTGCATCAAACGCGGGAATGTCACGTTCAAACACGTGACCATTGCTACCGTACCATTTTTCGAAGGAAAATCCCACATCCAAAAACTTTTGCACGTCCCTCACTTTCTTGGTTTTTAGCTGGTAGCGGAACGATCCTATTTGAGAAAATACCCAATTGTGCAATGAAATCAATTCTTCATCGCCGCTATCTTTGCATAAATCCAAACTGGGCATGCGAAAGGTACCCATTTCTTTCTTGTAGGCTAGCAATTTTTCGAACATGACGTCAAAACGTGCGTCGTTTTCGTTCTCGAAGAGACGCACGCCGCATTCTTGGAGCGCCTGAATGCGATGGGGGTAGAGTTTCGCAATGGATTTATTTTTCTTAACTTTCAGTTTCATGGCAGAAATGAAGGTGGCAAGGGATTTCGCTTCTTCATCTGTGAATTGTGGTTGGGGGTGTTGCTTTTCGGTGTTTTCAGTATTAGTTTCTTCCGAGGGCTGTTCGTTGGGTTGCTCGTTCTCTTTGTCATCCGTTGGCTGATCATTCTGCGATTGCTCCATGGATTGCTCGGCATCCTGTGATGCTGCATCATCCAGAACTTCCTTAACCTCCTCGATAGACGGCTCGACAAGCTGCAATTCGTCAACGGACATTTCGTCCCTGCTAGGTATATCTCCAACGACATCTTTGTCGGCATCTACCATCGCACCTTCATCAATGTCGGCTGCGGCACCTTCCTCGACCACAGCTACCGTATCGTTTGCATCCGCGTCTGGCTTTTCCTTTGGAGTCACATCTGCGTTGGCGTCATCAGCCTCATCTTCTTTAACAGCGTCACTATCTTTCACATCTCCCCCTTCTTGGAGACCCTCATTGTCATCTGCACCTTTATCAGTCGCCACTTCAGGATCTACATCTCCCTTTTGTTGGACATCTTCATCGCCCTCCGAGCCACCGGTTGCGTGCATCACAGGACTCTCTGAATCAGCGTTGTCCTCTTTCACCCCCTCTGGACCACCAGTTGCGTGCATCACAGGACTCTCTGAATCAGCGTTATCCTCTTTCACCCCTTCAATTTGTTGGGAACCACCGTCGCCCTCTGCATGATCATGTGCATTCGCACGAGGATCCTCTCCATCATCAGTCTCAGTCTCACCCCCTTTCCTTTCGCTCTCTCCTCCCTCCCCCTCCAAAACATTCAACCTCTTCATCCCATGACTCGGCAACACGCCATACCGTTCCACGAACTCCCTCAATCTCTCCAACTTTTCATTGAATCCACATGGCTTCTCGGACAACTCGAGCTCAAACACTTTGTGCGTCCATCCTCCCACCATTTGCGAATTCTGTTTCAAGAGGAGGTTAAGGTTGAGTAATTCTGCCTTTGTCGCGGCGAATTCTCTGCGGATGGCATCGAGTCTCTCGATGATGGCAGTTTTCTTGTCGTGCAGGCGGGATCGTTGGGCTATGGCATAGTCTCTGTGACTGTAGGCGATTTGGAGGGGTGGAGAGGGTTCCTTGAAGAGTGGTTCCTTGAAGGCTTTGACTAAGGATGAGTAGTCCGTCGATGGATCGAGTGCTAGCGTGGGGTATTCATCGAGAGTGAAGGGTGGCGGGTCAATGAGCGGCGGGAACTCCGACAAGACTTGTTCCACTGTATATTGAGGGATGGGAATGGGATCCAACGGAGGCAGCGTCCACTTGGACGGCTTAATTTTCTTGACTCTCGTCGGCGAGAAAACTGCATCTTCCCGAACAGTAACGGCGCTCCTGGCCCTCCCCCTCTTGACGGGGGCAGCGGCATACTCGTCCTCCTCCATCTGAGCCCGCTTCCCCTCCTCATAGGCCGCCACGACGCTCTCCTCGTTCCTCCCCCTCGTAATGGACAGTCCGGCATCAAAAGCCCCCGGCCTCCCCCGGAGTATCGCCAACATGGCCAGCGTGCGAGCCCCCCCCGGCCCGTTCTGCGCGTCCGTGTTATGACACGCATGGCAAGAGCAGGCGTCCGTGCAGGTAGAGTTGTGTCGAAAACAGTCGCAGTAGAGCTTGAGACATCGCGATTTGAGGCATTTGCAGGAGTGCTCTTGCTGCGTTTCTTCTTCGGGGCGGGGCGATGACGAGGTCGACGGAGAGTCGGCGGGGGGCGGCGGCGTGGCGTGTTCGGTGGAGGGCAGATCCGTCATGGGCGGGAGGAGGGGGGCGATCACGCGGTGGTCTTCCATGGATGGTTCGGCCATGACGAGGTTCGTTTCGGTGCCGTCGACGTCGTCCGGGGCGACTTCTGAAGTGGTCGCAGCCTCGGTGTAATCGGGGCCAGCAGAAGTGGCGGTAGGAGTCGGCTCTTCTTCGGCCGCCGATTCATCGGCGTTGGCATTTCTTCCCGTGCCGTCGTCGTATGCGTTTGCATCCTCCGCCGTCGCTTCGTGTTCCATGGGTTCGTTCATGGTGCTGTCGGTCGGTGGCGATGTTGCGTCGAGATCAGGCATTTTTTTCTTAGCGGAGGACTACCATAGGCAAGGAAGGGATTTTAAATAATGTGCACATGTTGTGCACTTTCGCGTGATGAGAACCACTTACCGTTCGATTACTCCTTTTTTTTGGTTTCCAAAAGAAGTCAATCAAGGGTAATATGAATGATTGCTTTGAGATACAAAGGTTTCGTTGTTTCATGTTCCCGCGGGTTCAAGGAATAATCCGTTCGAAACCATTCACCCCGCATTCCCACAGATTCCCCCCATGACTTGTAGTATTGTACCATAGTACAATACCATACAGCTTGTAGCCTCTTGTTGCTTTATTGACAACACGCAATTCGCTTCAGTCATTTTATCATTTTTTTAATCATATTTCGTACTCTCGCCAAGTCTCATTTCACCACAAAACTTAACGACTCATGCAGGTCGATTCGTTTGCTGACCGTTCGAGGGATCCTATCAAGCGAGACCCCGAGGAGGATACCCAGAGACATCGCAGTGCCACCGGTGGGACTGCGTCCATCTTGCAAGATTTTGGGATTCAACGCCCTAGCGCGGATACGCCACTGACACTGGATCGGGAGCATTCCTCTTCTTCTACTGAAAGCTTATCGAGCAACAATAGCGACGATGACGATGACGATGACGATGAATCCACGGAAATTCACGTCACTGTCGCCAAAATTCAACCCGCTTCCAATGATGTGATCATTAGCATGGGGAATGAGGAATACAAGCCGTTCTTGTTGCCAGAAATCAAACGATTGGCCGACATGAGGAAGAGGGGAGAACGACTAAATCTAACAGAGAAGGCGGATGATATCTTGAAGTGCTTCCGGGAACGCATCCAGAGGGGTAATGGTAAATTTCTTGTGTGCAATCGATCCAAGGTCTATCGAGAAATTGGTGAAGACGAAGCACGGAGGAGTAAGTGTCTTCCTTCATCACCTTCATTCTTGCTCTTTGCAAATGTGCACATATTCTAAAATTGAATTTCATGCTGTCCTTAAAGAAATAATCGTCGATCTCCGTAGAGAGTCTTACCAGTTATATAATAAGAGCTGCTCTGAAGACACTTCATCACCACCCAATAAGAAAGCAAAGCGATCAACTGCAATTCCTGATGACTATTTTGGAGTCCGGCCCAAGCGAGGGACTCAACAGCTGAAGGACAGGAATTTGCCTTACAAGGAAAAGTTTCCCGTCACATCCAATCCCATCGGGAATGAGGTTAACGCATACGAAAAGAACACATCGTTTGACGTCAAAGCAGTCACAACAGAGAAAGACAAACTCATGTGTGCTGGTCAAATTTTTGCAAAACAGCTCATCGAAACGCCGGCATGGATTGTTCAATATTGCCACGTTGGTCTGGATCAGTGGGATTTCGTTGCTTACAAAGATTGCAACAGGTGCAACTCTACGATGTTCCATGCGAAAGAGGGTGAAGCCAAATTTACCGGTTATGAAAAGCTCGCCGAGTTTGTCTTCCAAACTGGACAGGACAAGATACTTGTCAACAATTCAAAGGAGACAAAGCTCTTCTTGAGGAAGCTTGGTTTGTTGAAGGAATGCCAGGACGCCAAGATTGAGCGCGTCACAACCACTGCGTCATCGTCTGGTCGGCGATCATTACAAGACACTCGTCCTAATTCTTCAAATGTCCAGCCAAGGTCGGACACATTGATGCAACAAAATCCTTATGCAAGGGTCAATCCCACAGTTGCAGTGCAGGAATCTGAGGATCAGGTTAAGTTCAACAGCAGGAACGATATCAACAACCATTCCGGCTTTGTGACCGTAAGCACAGGATTCAAGCAACTGAGGCAAGTGAAGAAGCTGATTGATGAAAAGTTAGCCAACATCAAAACAACATTTAACAGCGCAAGTTATCAGTGGAAATACGATGTATCGCTCGAATTTTACACTGGGCTGAAGAAGTGGCTATTCGATCTGACTGCGGCCGGTTCCTCAATTGAGTGCTTCAATGCGAACAGCATCCAAAGTTTTATCGATGAGTTCGAAAGTTTGATGGCAGATTTAGTTCAAGCAGAAGAGAATGACGACGACATCGATGTTGGAATTAACAAGAATTTGATTCGCGCCTTGATTGACGAAAGCAAGAGAAAAAAATAACCCGACACACGCAACTTTATCTTCAATGACAGGTAGCAGGCATCCATGTGGACAGCATCCAAAGTTTTATCGATGAGTTCGAAAATTTGATGGCAGATCTAGTTCGAGCAGAAGAGAATGATGACGACATCGATGTTGGAATCAACAAGAATTTGATTCGTGGATTGGTTGACAAAAGCAAGAGAAAAAATAACCCGACAAACACAACTTTATCTTCAATGACAGTGAGCAGTCGATGTCTAGTGGAATTTTTTGTCATTTTGAGTATACAATATTGATATTGAATATCTATGTGTTGACTTTCCTGATTGTTACTTGCATAACATACATTATAGATAGTATTTGCTGAAGAGTTTCAGAATAAGATCATGCTTACATCATTTTCATTTGCATCTCATGAACGTCTTTGTTGAAATTATATTTGCCATGACTTGATTCTTCAAGAGAAGAAGTGATTCTTCTTGCTCCTGTTGTGCTTTGAGTGCCAAGAAATGTTTCTTCTGGCAACAGTGGTTTCGGTTTTGCCAAACTGACAATCGGTCTACAAATTTCTTGATGGCATTGTTTGGCAAGAGGCATGAGAGTATGGTATTGATCATGTATTTTCCCCTTCACTCCAAAAAAGACACTGCTTCGGTCGTCCCTCTAGTGAAGTGGTAGCTAACAATTACCATTTTTGTTGGGGGCACCGTTCAAAAGTCTTAAGGACAATTTTGTAAAACCAATTTTTTTCTTCTCGTGACATTGAAATATGTTATTGCATAGATGAGACCCATGGTGGCTTGTTGTCTACATGGTTCTTCTTGGTTATATTTCACATGAATTGCTTGTGTCTTCATTTGGGATCAAGTATTCACATTCTGGGTTATCTTATCAATGAAGTAGTTGATTGTATTTATATACTTGGAGGTTATCTCTCAGATGGGTGGTTTTTCATTGAAGGAAGGAAAACGGAAATGTTCTTGGAATCTCCCATGATTTGCATTTGATCCATGGTAGTTTCAATTCCCTCTGAAGAACACAGCACAAGTTCTTTAATGGAGCATCTGAAAGCCTGTTAATATGCCCTTTTCGTTGTGGTAGGTGAACCATACCAGAACTGGGTACCATAACTTGAACATGTAAAACATGTCTAGGTGTAACACATCAAGATGCTGAAACACATATTTATGATGTGGTGAATCACTGATGTACACATATTTAGAAATACTGCAGCCACACATGAATTTTTAGTTCACTTGCCATGATTTTGAAGAAATAGTAGTACCAAGTTACATTGTAAATGGTGTTCATGTCCCATTGTAACTTTGTACAGCTAGTGTCATTTCATGTGGTAATTATAATTGACATGTCTAGCTCATCTTAATTTACATCCATGACTTCAGAACAGGTTAATGAGAATCAGAAAAAAATAAAGTGGTATCAGCTTTTGATTAGTTTTTATTACTTGTTATTTTGCTGCTGATCAACTAATCATGAAAAATGAATACAATACAAACAAGGGAACCTTAGGAGAAGAACCTTCATCAAGTCTGGATACGGACTCCTGGCGAGATGCAATGGTAAAAAACACGGTGAAAATATTGTTTTAAATAAATACTCACACTTTCAAAACTACAAAAAACAAGAGCATTCATACCTTGTCTTGATAATGCCCAGTAGAGCAGGGTGGTACCGTGAGACATGACAATGCAAATTACTCTTTGATGAAAACATATAAAGTCAACACATCACATATTTATTATTCATACCATTTTGCTAATGCCTGTAAGAACAGTGAGTTAGCCTCACACATTGTCAAATCAAATCAAAACCCAATCATAGCAAAGTGCAAATCATAGCAAATCAAGAGAAAGCAAATCAAAGGAAAGGAGAAGAAAGGAAAGGTAACTAAAATAAATAAAACGATTACATTTTGGTCATTCTTGTCAACATCAACACCTGATATACTATCGTATTGGCTCCGGGGAGGTGGCAAATGTTGCTGAGCCTTTGTGAGCCAAGATATGAAGGTTGCATTGGCCAAGAAGAAAAATTGTAATGAAAATGTGTATCTAGAGATGGGTGGGTGGTTCATAATGATGGATGCATAGCATCCATCCATCATCGTCTTTCTTTATTTAAAATATTTTTCTAAATAATTCCTCTTTTGATTTGATAAGGAAACAAATGATTTTTTCATTTTCCCTTCATTCAGGCTACTGAAAATCTATGGAAACACATTGTAATTTCCATGTATTCTTGTTGAACATGAGATCTTACTGTCATGATAATATACATGCATGGACATGACATGAGCCAAGGATACCTACTGGTACTGCTGGCCCACATATGCCCCAATATCAGGACATGGGCATAATCACAAAATAATATTCTTACCATTGAAGGAAGAATCCCACCAAACATTTGGCAAGACTCATTGGCAAGACCAGTGAGTCATGCAAGATCCATTGGCAAGACCAAGTAGTCTTGCCAGGATCCAATGTACAGCCTGATCAGGTGCACTAAGATCCTGATTGGAACACAAGAATCCAATAGGGTACAAATAAACCAAATGTAATCAAATAGCATGTAAACTACATGGTATAAGTGAGAGGACTAACATTGTGCAGTCCTCAGTTTTAGTCAGTTCAATAGCT
>JABMIG010000137.1:328720-377785 GCA_013187285.1 Cyclotella cryptica
GTCAGTTCAATAGCTCATAAAAATAATTTCCAATCAACTGGAACTTCACGTTCTTATTTACTACATAGAACTTCAACCAACTATCGGCTTAGGTCACTATCAATTGATAGCCGGCTACTGTGTTGAGTTAGGCACTCAGCAGTAGTTGTGAGTTTTACTCACGAGCTGTAAAAAAACCCAGACACGTCACTGAGGCCATGTTCCCAGCTGACACGGGTATACTCCACTCCTTCGAGCAGAGTTAGCATAGGTTAGCATGTAGCTTTAATCGCACATGCATAAAAAGACCACAGAGTGTGTACACACACAAGGTGGCATATTGCGCTCTTAGCAGGTATGAGGTACCATGCTTCTTCAGAAGAGCTTTATGATGTAGTGCCCTTTACAAAGTGCACGTAAAACATCTATATTATATATAAGCTTAAAGCTAGAAAAAACGATGTATTGCCCTTTAAAAGTGCATATAAAACATACGTAAGCTTTATGCTATAAATATTGATGTATTGCCTTTAAAAAGGTGCAAGTAAAACATACAAAAGCTATTAAGCTAGTAATCCCGTTTTGCACATCAAAGTATGTGATAGGGAAGACAAGTTACCATTAATACGCAAGTATGTGGTAAAAAAATATCTAGGGCCTAGTCAAGGCCCTAGGTTGTTAATTGTGAGCCTATTCAGGGATAAGAACAGTTCATGTGACCCCCAAAAGGGAATAGTCACATAAGATGACCGCGCGATCCCCCTTGAAGTTCCCGTCTCAAGATACTCCAAGTTGTTTCAAGGTAGTTTGGTCAATTTCGCTGAGGTGGCAAATTGAGTTTTTCAAGGTTCGAATTTGGGCATAGGTTTGTATAGGCTATTGTCAGCTGGAGTATGAGATCAAGATCCTATCCCAACAGTCTTGCAAGAATGAGCCGTATTGCCCAAGTTAGATTCAAGGGAAGAGGAGGAGTCGCGCCCATCAAGTTCTTTCAAAATTCGCAACAGCCCGAATAAAAGGAAAGGTCAATGCAGGTCAAAATTGACTAGACTCGTGCCAGACCAGCCCCAAACACGTGTGAGTGAGCGAGGAACAGCCCGCACTACCAACAAAATGTTGGATTAGCCTCACGATCAGTTTTGTTAATAAAACGATCGCGATCGCGAAAGAACAAGCAAATCGCAATCCAGCCCCATCGCGATTGATATTGCCTGGGAGCAAGCTCTGACAGACTTTGTCTAAGGGCTGAGGGATTTAAACAAGTTTTAATCCCATTAGTGAGCGAAAGTGACGAGGAGTCACTAATTTGGTCGTTTTGACCTTGGGGGCGTATATGGAACCCCAGAGATGGGCAGGTCGAGTCCCACAGAAAGAGGTACGCTACAAATGGCACCTTTGACACGAAAATTCTCGCGAATACCCGAATCGCAGGAAATATCTACAGCAAAAAGTGAGAATCAGAGATTCCTACGAATCCTGATATACACAATGCTCAGTTACCACTCAAGAATGTGACTGAGAAGGGTAAAAGCTTGCGCACAAGAAGCATAGTGCCAGAGTACTTCCTCTGTGACACAAAGAGCTTTAGCCAAGTATAAAAATAGAAAACTCAAAATAAAGTAATGACATTACTTTGAACTCAGGTAGAAGCAACAAGAAGTTGTAAAATCCTTACAAAAAATCATAGATGATTTTTGCTGTACTAAAGAACCAGATTTAAAGAAATCATGGTTTGAGCAAAAGCAAATACTGAATTGAACTATTTCAATAATTTTGGATATTTTCTTACCACAAGGCTGGAAGAAAAAATTATGAAACAAAACCCAAGTGACTAGAATTTTTCTGTCATGGGATGAAGACTTCCACAAAACCACAAATGGAGAGAGAGTTGCCAAAGTTGTGACATCTCATTAAGCAACAGAAAATCAGGCTTTGTTGAGGACCGAACCCTCAGCAAAGTGTTGCTACAGTAACACCAGGGTGATCAGACAAAGTTTCTGAGAGCACCACACAGTTCCAACAATGGAACCACTCATATGCGTTCCCTACCTGACTAGGCTGGTGTCAAGTTCTTGGCATACGTCAGATGGTGTGCTTCCAACAAAATGGAAGGGCAAAGTCACATGACTATGAAACATTTCATGGTTATGAGTTTCTGTCATACACAGCTGTGATAGAGCAAGAGATGATCAAGCCAGCATATGACCTCATTCTTAGACCATGTCTATGAATGATCTGAAATTGTTCTAGATTTTCGAACAAAAAAAAAGCAATGATAAAAATCACCTTGCCAGTGATAAACATCATCAAGTCTGCTTAAAATTGTGACCTTGGGCTGCACCACAGTCAGGACACAAGGTCTCAGTATCAAGCACAGAGCTAACCACTCAAGTGCAGTGCTCACGTTGAGCAAATTTCTCATATGTACAGAGCTAACCACTCTGGTGCAGTGCTCCTCTGGAGTAAGAGAAAATAGCAGACCTTCCAAGCAGTGTCACATAGATGGTTGACACTACAACTCACTACAAGCTCAGCAACAAACATGTTACTGAAGTTTCAACAGATGCTTGAAACTGTTTACTTGAGCTTGAGTGATTGGAAGACAGTGCCTGTTGCCCTGGATCATACCATTCAGGACTGGTAATACACCAACCTAAGACAGAGCATGACCAGTAGTAAACAAAGTAAAATCAAGAGGGGATTAACTTTGTGAACTGGAGGTATTAGTTGACAGTCGCCGTCAGATATGACTGGCCAACAAACACAATACCATATCAAATTGTGCTGCATACATAACAGTGGTTCTTACAAAAGGGGCAATATCAAACAACTAAGTTAGGAAGTTGTTCAAGCCTAAAGAACTCAGTACAGCACGCAGAAGTCAATGACAGACATCTGCAGCAACAGAAAGACTTTCTGACAAGTCTATCAATCATTAGACTGGATACTGATGCATCCAGACTCTGTGCCATCATGAGATTTGAACAGGTAGTTGCCCACTCCAATCAAGATATGGATAACACAGGGTTTCCAAGTGATGAACAATCACAGATGATGAAGCTAATGATAGCCACAAAGTTCCAAAAGGTGAACTAACTTGAAGGTTAGACTTCTACAAGTCACTTCAAGGGCTAGCTTGGACGACCACACTAAACTAGGTTGTGAGGGTCTGTACCAGGTAGCAAGAGTTGAGTTTGAATGTCAAACTGTAAAAAAATCTGCAAATAGACATAGGTGTATGAGTTACCAAGATACCTACACATGCACAGAAGCATAATGAGTGCAACAATGCAGACAGTACTTGCTGAAAAATCGTCCAATGGGAGTATTCAACAGTTACTGGGTGGTCCAGTACTACCGAGGCCCTTGGATAAGACACTATGATTAGATCACCTCTCTCACAACTGAATTGTAGAGGAGGTTGTACTACGTCAACAAGGCTACAACGGTTGCCAATGAGACAATGTACATCAAAGAATAGAATCTATGGTGTAAGACTATTGTTAGAATAACAAAGTCCAGAGCTACCTAAGTTCGTGTCGAATAAAGGTAGGCTTGCATTCTTTGGACAGCTTTCTGACCAAAGGCATGCGCAGACACAGATAACCAAGATTGAATCCCTGGCCATGTAAACTAATGTGGATTCAAATAAGGCTGTGTAAAGCTAGAGGATGGTCTCATGGAGACACCACTATCTGGCAATTGTTTCTCTTATGTGAGCCTTGATAGGTTACACCTTCAAGTATTCCATGGAGTACAAAAATGGCATCCATATCACTGGACTCTTACAGTCGCCTTACTAGTTTTGTCCCTTCTCCAAGGAAAGGACTAATGGATGGCCTTTGGTCGTGCATCCATTGTTGCACAAGCCCTACATAACGTAAGACTCAAAGGAGCAACCAACACAATGACACAAAGATCCATGAACTTTGTTCTTGTGAAACCACAGCAAAAAAATAATGAATGATACTGCAACATAAGAAGACTATCATGTCCCAGCAGTGAAAATCAAACATGATCATTTTCTCTATAGAAAGACATGTATTACTTTGTGAGGGTTTCTGCAAAACAAACATAAAACAAGCCACTGTATGCACATCATTGGTATACTGAATCGGCTTGACAAACCTGTCAAACTCAAATGACAACAACCCCACATATTGCCAACATAAAGAGAGTTCAAAAGATCTCTGCTGTGAAGTATCAATATGGTTCCACGTACCATTTGATAAGGGTCAAAGACTGTCAAAAAAAACCATCACTGACAAGAAAAGTTTGCAAACAATGCATTGTCATGATCACCATCAAGAGCCAAAAGGTGTAGACCTCACGTAAGGAGCCTCACCACTGAACAAAGAAGGATACAATCCAAATTGAATCCGGACTCTGTTGGTATGTAAAAAGACAGACATTGACATATGTGCTTTACAATGATCCTAGCATAACAAGGATGACTAGACATTGTTCATTTGCTGGTAGTTGACCCAAAGGGCATCTATTCCCATGGATACATAGGGGCAGAGAGCAAATAAAAGACACATACCAGCACTAAGGATGTATGAGCTAGATAACAAATCTACAGTATTCTCATCACCCAAGTGACAAGACCTGGAATAATATCCACATTGTAACCTCATTGGTACAATTAAAGTGCAGTTCTAACACTACACTTTGTTGCCATATGATAAGCATTTGGCATCAAGCGTGAGTCAACCAGAGTCTTCAAAAAAAAACCAACAGTGAATATCATACTAGAGATCAGCATCAAATAAATCATGGTGATGCTTGTCCTGCTGAACAAATAATGGCCTTGTCAGCAGCTTCTAGTGGCATTGTGTGTTCCTAACAACCACCAATGTTCTATTCACTCATACCTACTATGCAGTGCCTACCGCCCTTGTTGTGATGCAAGAACAAGAAAGGAGATGATGTTCGGCATTCCTTTGTGCACACACAAATAAAAATTGGAGACCACAGGCAACACCAAACAGACCTTTACTGTACCCTCACAAGCAGGTAATGGTCACATATTTGGTGGATGCACTATCATAGTACAAACAGGTAATTACCCGCAAATAAGTAGTCCGTATGACTGTGATCCTTGGCCCATCACAAATTTCATACGATTGGACAATCAGGGTTTCATGCGGATGTAAGTCATTATCATGACTTAGGAGAGCAAACAACAAAAACACAGACATCAAGAAACACATGTGTCAACAAGCAATGTCCAATGACAGCAGTCTCCCTCTCCACAAGAACTTACGCTTATAGTATACATACAAACTTGTATGCCATACATATCATGAAAACCAGCTTGAATTTTTACCTACATCACTAGGTTTTGCATGCTGGCACAGGCATCGCAGGAATTTCTTTTTCCTCAAAGAGGTTTTCATACCCTGCAAGCCATGGCTACTCAGGACTTTTTTTCCTCATAGAGGTTTTATTTTTGTCCGCAAGCCACACTGATCCTCCAATCGTGGGGGCGAGTGACATGAGCCAAGGATACCTACTGGTACTGCTGGCCCACATATGCCCCAATATCAGGACATGGGCATAATCACAAAATAATATTCTTACCATTGAAGGAAGAATCCCACCAAACATTTGGCAAGACTCATTGGCAAGACCAGTGAGTCATGCAAGATCCATTGGCAAGACCAAGTAGTCTTGCCAGGATCCAATGTACAGCCTGATCAGGTGCACTAAGATCCTGATTGGAACACAAGAATCCAATAGGGTACAAATAAACCAAATGTAATCAAATAGCATGTAAACTACATGGTATAAGTGAGAGGACTAACATTGTGCAGTCCTCAGTTTTAGTCATTTCAATAGCTCATAAAAATAATTTCCAATCAACTGGAACTTCACGTTCTTTTATTTACTACATAGAACTTCAACCAACTATCGGCTTAGGTCAGGACATAACATCTTTTGCAATGGCAGACAGTCCAATCCATGTATGGATAACACATAATTTGACATGAATTAATGTAGATAAGCCAAGTTAACACAACACTTAAGTTATGACTGCAGAGAGTGTAGATGTAAAGAATGCAGTGATTGCATGACATTTTTCATAAATTGGACATACCCAACATGTCACCAATTTGATCATCACGAACTCCTACAAAACATCTAGTTATGATAATATGTCAGGCTGTGTTATCAGCTGTCTTATCCTTCTGTGACTACATGGTCTTCTTGGCTGAAGCAAGCTTCTAATGCATTTTGGCCTTTGTCCTCTTTCTGGATTGCTCTAGTTGAGCAATTGTATTAGAGTCTATATCATCACCACTAGAAGTGAGCGCCAGATGAAGGTTCAATACATTTGCAAATGCTCATATTGTGCATTGTTTATGAGGCTTTGGTATTATAGATGCTTGATTAGTAATTATTGCACACAAAACAAAGTCAACTTGGTAACAATAAGATTATCAAAAGTTGATTTTGTTGACAATATTGTAGAAGTTTCAGCAATGTGGCATTCAAGCTGGATTATGGGCTGTTCTGACTCCTCCATGACAAGGAGACCAATTTTAAAATCAAGTTGAGGTTGGTGTTAAAACATGATTTGTCTACTTTTAAATCTAACTTTTGGTAGGATTACAACAGGGACAGAAGGTACATATATGACATACATGAACTTTTTCATGGCATCTACTTCGTTGCATAGGACGCAGGAACATAAGGCCCAGTTGTGGCACTCGCCACAACCCCTCCATCCCCTCCGGATATAACCGCCCCACTCCCCCCATTCTGGACCTCCGGCTCCGCGATTACGGTGGGCACGTAAACACCCGGAGTCAGATCCTCCTCTGCTGGAGGTGGAGGTAAATCGTCCGCAAATTCTACAGTAAAGGTTGATCCAGGTCCCATTCCTTCTGGAACCGTTATGGCATTGAGTCTTCCATCTGGAGCGCGCACGTGAATGACATCTCCCGGTTGAACCCGGGGGTAAGGTTACTTTGATTTGTGAATTGTTGGGTAGAGTTTGCGAAGTGTTGCGTTGTGACACGTTAGACCGACGAGTGATAGTGGGAGGAAGAGAAATAGCAAAGGAAATGAGAGAACTCGAGTAAAAGTTGAGCATTACCCGTTTACAATTCAATGAACGACGAAACGAGAGAGATATTCGTATATCGTCATAAAATGGCGAAAGAACATGGCACAAAATCTCGCGACGTCCAAACAAAACAAAAATCCATCAGATCATCAACGAACTCACCCTGTACATATTTCGCAAGTCCTCCTTCAGCAACCCCTCCTTGATTCTCCGCCCGATTCGGTTTCCCCACGAGCTTCAACGCATTCCCTCCAGGACATGTGACGAAGTGAGTCGTGCAAACTGCCGTGTTGCTGTCAACTTGCTGGAATTCGTTGGCGGCGGGTTGATACGCCGGCTTTGGGGTCGTTTGTCTCCGGGGTAGGCAGCGGCGGAGGACGGTATGCATCCGCCCATTTTGTTCTGTGTTGATGATCTTTGAGCGTTGGATTCGCCAGGTTTTATGTTTCTGCGGGAATGCTTCAATTGTCGATGTCGATGTGATTATTTCTGCGCGGTTCTCAGGGAAAATCCAACATTCACATAAAAGGTTATGGTAATTTTAATATCGTCTTTAGGTACATTTTTTCGAGCAGGGAAGCATTTCGCACACCACTAAAATCAAACAAAAGTTGACTGAAAAATTCATGTCTGTCGTCGTCCGAGCGCGCGGAAGATCTTCTTTTGACTGCGCAGAACATCGACAGCTGGATCTCCAGCGCTTATATTCAGTCAGGATCCAGTCATATGGTTCACTGAGTCACATCATGTGAAATTCGGCTGAAATTCGGCTAAACGCTGCGAGGTCGGTCGGCACCCTCGCGTCTGATGATGATGTGTTCCAACCATGAGGACATCTGAGATCCGAGTCATCATGGGACATGATAAAAAATAATCATACGAGGTATTGTACAATAACAACATCTTTGGAACCAGCAGGTAACCAACTCTGACGAATAATATATAAATTGTAATTCAGATTCAGTTTCAATTCGTTGTCTTCAATAGTCTTGTGTTATCTTTCCCAAAGCTAAGTAATTATCTAATGCCATTGCCAAAGTCCAACTGGTGAGTGTATGTCGTTGTAGTACATGTGCGTTGTCAATTGTGTCAATATGTGTTGTCTTGGAGCGGGACTGCGAGCGGTTTTGTGTGGGCTCACTATCTCTGATCATTACCAGCCATCCTATTCCATTTGTCATCGTGATTCTTACCAAATGCTCTCTTGCTAACTGACAGGCGACTTGCCAAAATGCTCTTCTTGGCGTATCTTTCAAGCACTGCGGGACGAACCACGGCCTTCGCCGGAATGGCGAAGGGAGCCCTTCGCACCTCTACCTCCGTAGCTCGCCGATCTTCCTCGGCAGCATTCGTGAACAAGCGATCTTCCTGTGCGTCTCAATTGCTCTTGCCATCGTTCACCGCAGGACGTTTTTCATCTTCGTCCTCCACTTGTTCCATCGCCCGTCCCTCCGCCGTGGCAACTGAGCTAGAAAAGAACCTTGGCGTGACCCACCCAGCCTACGACATTATCTCCACCGACATTGTCAACGAATTCGGCGCCTACTGCACTCTCTATCGACACAAAAGAGCGGCGCCGAGCTCCTCTCGTCTCCACCGACGACGACAACAAATGCTTCGGGATTACCTTTCGCACACCGCCCTCTGACTCCACCGGCGTCCCTCACATCCTCGAACATTCCGTCCTGTGCGGCTCGCGGAAGTACAAAACCAAAGACCCCTTCGTACAGCTCCTCCAGGGCAGTCTGCAAACATTCCTCAATGCCTTCACTTACCCCGATCGAACGTGCTACGTGGTCGCCAGTCAAAACACCAAAGATTTCTACAACCTCATCAACGTGTACGCTGATGCCGTCTTTCACCCCCGCGCCATCTCCGACCCCATGGTCCACGCCCAGGAGGGATGGCACTTGGAACTGGAGGAATTATCCCAACCACTCACCTACAAGGGGGTAGTCTACAACGAAATGAAGGGGTCTACTCCTCCCCGATTCGCTGCTACAGAGGAGGCGCAGCACAGTATCTTCCCGGACAATACCTACGGAGTGGACAGCGGCGGAGATCCCGTTGAAATTCCCAATTTGAGTTTCGAGCAATTTGCCGAGTTTCACAAGAAGTTCTACCATCCTGCCAACTCGCGAATTTTCTTCGCGGGAGACGACGATGTCGCGAAACGATTGGAGATCATGGATGAATACCTATCGGATTTTGAGGAATCTCCCGAGAGCAAGCCCGGCAGTGTCGTGGAATACCAAAAGAAAACGTACGATGCTCCCAAGTTGGTGAGGAAGCCCTATCCTGCCGGGGCGGATCAGCCGGAGACTCATATGATCATGGTCAATTGGTTGGTCAATGATCGAGAACTCACGCCAGTGGAAGAGATTACAATTACCATATTGGATCATTTGCTTATGGGGACGTCGTCTTCTATATTGCGAAAGACTCTGATGGAAAGTGGGTTGGGAGATGCCATTACGGGAGGTGGACTCATGACGGAATTGCTTCAAGGGGTATTTTCTGTGGGACTTAAGGGGTCAAGCCGGAGAATGTGGGTAAAGTAGAGGAGTTGGTGGTAGAGACGTTGAAGAAGGTTGCGGAGGAGGGCTTTTCGGAAGATGCCGTTGCTGCTTCCATGAATACGATTGAGTTTGATGTAAGTGAAATTTGTGGCTTGATTCGCGTATCTTGCGTTCGAAAGTCTTCTCGTGATTAATTGCAACTCTCTTTATGTGTCGTAGATGCGCGAGTTCAACACTGGGTCATTCCCAAAGGACTCTCACTCATGCTCGGAAGTATGTCGAAATGGATCTATGACAAATCTCCCACGGAGGCACTGAAGTTCGAGGAGCCCCTGGCTGAGTTGAAAGCTACAATTGCAGAGTCTGGCTCGAAAGTTTTTCAGGATATGATTCGTGACTTTTTGTTGGAGAATTCTCACCGCACCACTGTAGAGATGTATCCGTCGAAGACTCTGGAGGAGGAGCAGCTTAACGTGAGTTTTATGACTAGAGATCTTCTCCACGACTTTCGTCGTGTTCTTATTCCATGGCAAATCATATTCTTTTTGAGTAGGCGGAAAAAGATAAGCTGGCAAAGATGAAGGAGTCTATGTCAGAAGATGATCTCAAACAAATTATTGATAAGACCGTTGAACTCAAAAAAATTCAAGCATCGGAGGATCCTCCTGAGGCACGAGCAACTATTCCCAGCCTTGAGTTGGAGGATCTCAAAAGGGAAGTGACTGAGTATCCTATTGAAGTCACTGAAAACGTGGCAAATTCAGGCATCACCCTGGTTCAACATGAATTGGGTAGCACATCTGGTATTGCTTACGCAAGTTTGGCAGTTGATGTATCTGGCATTCCTCTTGAGGATGTCCCCTTCTCCCCTCTTTACACGGATCATGATGGAGACCGGAGCAGGAGAGTATGACAGTGTTGCTTTGTCTCGAAAGATTGGTATGCATACTGGAGGCGTGAGCGTTTCAACCATGATCACGGGTGTAAACAAAGAAGGGGCACCTGAGGGAGTCATTGGCGAAGGCGAACACTTTGTGTCAAAGCTAACTATTTCTGGAAAGGCCACGAGCGACAAAGTTGATGAAATGTTCTCCATTTTCGACTTGATTCTGCGTGATGCCAAACTTGACTCGAAAGCCAAAATCATCGAGCTTCTCAAGGAATCGAAGTCGCGCAAGGAATCATCTGTCCAGGGAAGTGGGCATTCCACTGCCAATGCCCGCATTCGATCTCGATACAATGTTATTGGCTACATCAATGAGATGATGTCTGGTCTATCATCCTTAGACACTGTCAAAGAGCTTCTTGATCAGGCTGAGAACGATTTCCCTTCTCTCTTGGCAAGACTTGAGAATATGCGCAATACTATCCTAGCAAAGAGCACGTGCAGAGATGGGATGATCCTTGATATTACAGGTGACAAAGCTGTCTTTGAAAAGATTCAACCTACTGTTGAGGAGTTCCTAGAAAAGCTTCCTGGTGATAGCGAAGGGGAAAAGTTGCCAAATTTCTATTCTGAACCCCACCCATGGGCAAAGCAAATTAAAGAAGAAATGTCTAAGAAAGCACCCATTGTTGATGAAGGCTTTGTTGTCCCAACTCAAGTTTCCTATGTTGGAAAGGGTGGTAGATTGTATGACATTGGCGAAGAAGTCAGTGGCTCTACAGCTGTCATTCAAAAATTCCTTGGAACCGGATACTTGTGGGATAATGTCCGCGTTATTGGTGGTGCATATGGAGGATTTTGCCAGTTCCAACCACGTGATGGCATCTTTACTTTCTTGAGTTACAGGGATCCAAACCTCGCAGGAACTATTGACGTTTATGACGCAGCAAGTGACTCACTCATGGCATCAGCCGTTGAGATGGAAAAGAATCCTGAAGCCTTGGCAACCGCCATCATTGGTGCGATCGGTGATATGGATGGAGCTCTCAGTCCAGACCAAAAGGGTGCCGTTGCCTTCAGAAGATGGCTTGTTCGTGAGACTCCAGAGCAGCGCCAGAAGTACCGTGATCAGGTGTTGAACACAAAGCCTTCTGACTTTAGGGACTTTGCCCAGAGGCTCAGAGCGCTGAAGGATACATCTGCAGCAGTTGTGAGCTCTAAAGCTGCATTTGAGGATGCTTCCAAAGCAGGAAAGACATTCACTTTGAAAGAGGTTATGTGAAGTATCTTTGACTGTTAAGATTATAATGAACTAATGTCCTTAGTAAGCAGCAGAAATTACTTATGTGATAATGATGGATGGTACCGGAAAGACTAGCATAGTAACTGTGGACTCAATCTCTAACTGTGGACTCAATCTCAGCATCTAGGGGTATTGTGGATGTTGGAAAGACATTCATGCGAATATGTAGAAGTTGTTACAAAATACAAGGAAGTTTGAATCACAACTATCAATTTTGATTAGACCTTACCTCCCATTCATCACTACCAGATCTTCAGTTATGCCAGTAGAAATGGCATCACTCTACTGCTGCACTATTATGTTGGCTCTCAATCAGAACAAGAGCAAACATAACAAACTCCACAGCAACGAGATTATCAAACAAGACAGGAACATCTGATGATGAGGAGCTTTGCCAGAATGCATCGTTAGTAGCTTTCAAGCTTCTTCCAATAGATGCAATCACAAGAAAGGATATAAATGCTAACAACAACTGCTGTTTCTTAAGATTTGACTCTGCTCGTGATCTCAATTCATTCATACATCATCAAACCTTATACTTTTTCATTTTGCAGCAAACTTTCTCCTGAGCTTTCAAGTCTCTTCCACAGATTTTGGAACCCTTAGTTCGCATCATTGGGATGCCATGATCAATTATGAATTCAGCACTTTTTATTCAAAAATCACTGTATCTACTAGAAGAAGAAGTAACACCCTCAGTTTGTTCTTTGATGAAAATTCATCCATAAGCAAGTCCAAAGAATACTTGATTGATTTGTGACTGCAATCAAGAAGACACCATATGTTATTAAGTCAAATTGTTTTCTGACATAAATTATTTACATGTTGTCATTGATGGGTGGGCGTGTTAGGCCAAATGCTTGGTACTTTGTGATTGCTTAGCAATTGCAAAACACACTTTGTGATTCCTTGTCAATCAATGCACTGCCTAGGATTTGCATTTCTGGTGGGAATCGTTAGAACAATTCTTTGTCCATAGCGAATTATATTTGAATATTGTGAAAACAGAGGCGTTGGAAGCATTTGTAGCCAAATTTGGCGCCAAAATGCATCCAACTGACAGTATTGTCATTATACTAATCCCTATGTAAAGTAATATCTTATTGGGAGAATAGTGTTCTCCACACACGGCAAAAACACCGGGAAAACAGTGTGATTCCTAGGAATTGTAATGACGATGTGATGAAGTGTGCATTGCAATTCCTAAGGAATTGTAATTTCTAAGTTCTGATACAAACGTGTACTGTCGAACACAAAAATTGATGCCAAGCGGTCACGTCACAGACTGCTTTGATGCCGATCTGACGTGTCACATTACGGAATTGATGCCAAGCGAAGGGTAGTTGCAGAAATCCCGGGCAAAACCCCTGTTCTCAAGGAATTGCAACAGTGACAAATGCAAATCCTAGGCAGTGCATTGATCAACAAGGGATGGCAAAGTGCGCTTTGCTATTGCTAAGCAATCACAAATTATCAAGCATTTGGCCTAACAGATGCACTCCAAAGCTAAGCTGATCATGCCATAGTGAACATTTCAAAGCAAAATAAAGCAGCAAACTTGAGCTAGGTTGTAAATTCCAATTTTGGTTACTGTCTCAAAAACACAATAACCAGTAACAAATCGGAATTCCTGCAGTAAATACTGTAGGTTCCGGATATATTATGGTAAATTTTGTCAAAATGAGCTTTATTTTGTGACATCATGGCGTCATAGTCCTTGAGTATTGTACAAAGTACTTATGTGAGTCTTTCACAGTAATCTCTCTAACACAGTAATCACATTACTGTCAAAATTAACAAATATTCGAGATAGCGTGGAATTCGCCGAATTCCTCCAGAATTTAAAACCCAGAACTTGAGTAATGGGGCTACCACTCTAATTAATTTTGTTTTACATAACACCAGCAAAGGGATATTGATGGAGATAAGAGATATTAAGGAAGACTGGAAGATTGTGGAGAAGTATAGGAGGTACTGGAGACTATCCTGTGTTGCGTAATCATTTTTGTTGAAAAGCCTTTACTCCCTTAGGTTGTAAGTGAGGGCATTGTCTTCATTCATTCTGAGATAGGATCAAGAAACAAAAGGCAATGATTCTAGTGCCTTTGATGAATGTTTATTTTCCAAATGGCTTCTTGATGACTGTCTATGGGCAGTAGAACATTATGGCGGCAACATAAAGTCTATTAACTTTTCGTGGTTACAGAATCTGGTTTCTTGAAATTGTCTGTTGGAGATCATTTGGTGTTGATAAGAGTGGTATTCTTAGAATATCCCCATTTTCATACAAAAGTTATGTGAAGGAAAAGATGAATGCTGACCCACGGTAATTTGAAATGGGTTGCACTCTGCACAATGAGGTATGGTATGGTTGGATTGTTACAAAACAATAATAATGGTAAATCAACTGATTGTTCATGACAAAAGTTGCAGCTTTCATGGCACGCTGAACTACACTTTTGTTATGGACAAATGCAAGTGGCCAATCATCCTTTTTGTCAAAGGGTTGGTATTTATTGGGTCGGTATTTATGCGTATGGGTGGAGTCCTAAGTCAACTGGGCTCTCAAGTTGTCAACAAGAGAAGGACAAAGAACAAATGGATTGACATTTTGTTTTCATTTTACTGCAAGATATGTTTATTCTATAGACATGAGCAACTCAGAGCCCAAGTGAAGAATGAAATTATTTGGAGATTAATTGATTTAGAAGATAGAAGTGGGAGATAGGGTAACAATGATTTGGGTGTTATTTCTCCTTAAGTCAACTGTTCCAACTCATCTTGGAAACAACTGTTTGGGGATATGTAACCTTCATGTTATTTTTGTTATCTACCACTGACCTAAGCCGTTTTATGTAGTTTTTACTACGTATTAAACGGGTAGATATGAGTTGTTGGGGACTGATTTTTGAGTTAAGTTATTCTGTACTAACAAGTAGCAATGAAGCAAATATGCTGCATTGCACAAAATGAAACTGTGTAGGATTCTACCTGACTTGGTATGAATCCTCAGGTGATTAATTTTTGTAGAGAAACTCTCACACTGCAAGCTTGTCAGTTGAGAAGGTCTCACATTGCAGGCTTGTTAGTTGAGCAGTTGAACTCGCTCAACTGCTTCACTTGGATTATTGTTTCTCAGAACATACCTGATGAGTATGTACCTAAAATATATTGTTTCTGAGAAACAAATATGTTATGACTTTCACACTTCCTTTGTATTTTTGTTTGTGTTAAAGTCTGTAGTGAGCTAACTAATTGATTTTTATCCAATTATGCTACTCGGTGATACAGGGACCGAAGTGAAGAGGACCCTTAGATGTTCCAGGTGGAAGCTCCTTGGAATTACTAGTTAAGGTAGATAATTGACCTATGTCAACCACATATTCATATGATCCCTATGATTTTTTGTTTAAGGAGACATCCCCAAAGTGTTCAAGTCTCCGACCGACTCATCTGATTTTTAATATTTGAATACTTAGCACAGCCTACTGGGAGATCATGAGTTCAGAGATGTTTCTCTAGTTATGTCCAGATATGACAACAAAAGCTTGAGCATTGTTCAGGGTGCATCATTGAGCAACCTAAGAGCGTATAACAGATAAAAATCTTCTGACTTATCATGTAACAGCATCAGTTATTTGGTGTTGTTTTCATCATTCAACAGGAGCTTCAAGGCACTGGTAGAAATTTATGGCCCATTTGAATTTGAGTTGTTTAGATGATTTTATCATTGGTATGATAGCTGTTACATTGCTGTTGCATTCAACCAAATCGATGATGATCAGACTCTCTTTATGGAGGAAGATGCGGCAAGGTACACCTGCTACTGCTATGATCTGCACAGTGTCTTTCAATAGCAGTAGCAAAGATATGACACAAGTAGGCAAGTAGGACTTGCAAAAGACACACAGAGGAGTTGCTAAGGAAACACGGGCAGTCTTCTGAGAGTTGTGATTGTTAGGTTTGTCACAGCAGATACCTCTATTTATTCAAAATCAGATATCATTAGAGAAAAGATGATGTTGCCTACTTTTGGCAGAGGTAGGTTGTAGACCTTTTTGGCCAAAGTCTTAGTGCAAGTTGCTACTTTTGAAACATAGTCCTGTGAGTCTTAGCAGGCAATTGAGACTTTTGCTTTGAGAGAAAATGGGGAACATTGGAAAGATGTTGATACTCAGCATTGAGAATGGGGTACTGACCATATTTTTGGTTTTGGCTCCAGTTGAAGTGAGGCAATGCATTTGTTGATGCACATCATTCTCACTGTTGTTTGTCATCCTTGCAAAAGAAATAAGGAACTTTAGTGTGTCTATTTCATTTAGAAAATCTTCCACACAGCATTGGAAACTCCCCAGATAAATCAGGTGCCATTGCTTTTAATAATGTCCTTTGATAATGGACATCACAAACCAAGCAGCCGTTTGTACCAGCACACTTTTCCATTAAGTATATTGGTCCTAGCTCCAAATAATAACTTATTTTCATGATCGACTCATAAAGCTCCAACCAAGCCTGAAGTAACTCAAGAACAACTTCAAAACCACAAATGCTGGCTCGAGGTTTATTTTTACTTGAATTTCACATCTCACAAAAGCAATAGATTGCTGGGACTTGGAAGAACTTTATACAGGTAAGAGAGCTTTGTACCTTGTTGTTGGTTCTATGTTTTCATGGTATAATTACTTGTAAACATTTTGTCTAGCTTCTCATCAGGCCCATTTTCTGAGATCCAGGCTTTGTCGAGAGCTTTTTCATTTCAGTCCGGCTCATAACATAGTTAGGCCATCTTGCTTCTTTGTTTTGACATACATCTTTGGCACGAAGCACTGTTTTCAATACAAGAAGCAAGCTCTGGAGGAATGTCGTAAGAACAATCTAAGCTCCTCACTGCGTAAAACAACTTATGGATGAAATGAAAATCAAAGCACCAACTGTGGGTTTAATCAATGCAACTCAAGTCTAGTCTGTAGAAAAGAGTAAAAGATTGTACAAAAGTGGTGAAGAAGCCAGGAGCTTGATGAATTCCTTGGAATCCGATACATGTGGGATAATTCAGTGGATTGGTTGTGCATAGAAAGACTTTTGCCTGTTCCAAACGTGTGAGGCATTTGCACTCTTGAGATTTGGTGATCCAAACATTGCTGGGAACATGTTGTTGCCATACGACAAGTGAACTCTCATTGCATCAGCAGTTGTGATGGAAAAGAATTCTGAAGCACAAGCAACAACCATCATCTAGGAATTGGTGACATCAAAGGAGCTCTTAGTCGAGAACAAAGGTTGCCCATGCATTTGAAAATGGCTTTTCGCTCAAAGTCCCAAACTGCTCAAAAAGGTCCACAATCAGGTGTGGAATGAGAAGTCTTTTGATTTCAATGACTTCAAGAAATTCAAACACTGATGATTGCACTGGGGAATAAAAATGCTGTTGATGATGCTTCCAAGGTAATTAAGACATTTATTTCATAGAAGGCATGCAAGATATCTTTGATTTTTTCACTTACAGATATAGATAAGCTTCTACAATAGAGTACAAATTCGAATGAGAAAGGTTTCAACTCAAGAGGAAATGATGATAGTTGATTGAGTAGGGTTTATCTTATTTGCCTGACAATTCCAGCGTGGTAGATACATATGATCACATAGCATCTTTGTGCACATTAGAATCAAGTGGTGCAGACATTTTTTGTGCTGATGTTGACACATGCTTCCTTGTGGACAAGGCAATGTTTCGAGTCACCCTCACATTGCTTTCCTTATTCGCATCATTGATGGCAGCGTCTCTTTGCGATTGTATCGAGGATGAAATTGCATCCCTTGTTGCTGGTTATGAAGTTGAAGATGGTGAGTCCAGAGTTGGGTGCGGCGATTCCATTGGTGACTGGATTTTACGGATGCTAGGAGTCATGGTGAAGCTTGATATTTGGTCGTCGTCGAGATACATTGGATACGAATAGGATGGTGTTGGATAGGATGGATTGAAGAAATCATCACCATACGAATACGAAGGCGATGGAGGAGAGTATCCTGAAGTAACACTTTCATAATCGTGAACACTTTTACATTGACATCACTGTGACCACCTTACTTAATTAGAATGATAATACAATCACTTAAGTACTACTCCCACCTAAAGCCTGTTTTGTTCGTAACCTTCACAAATGACCTCAACCTGGATCGCGGCCGCCTCAATTGATAACTAGCATCTACTGCTAAAAATCTTGCAGAGGCTGTAGGCGTTAAGAATTCTGAATATTAGGAGGGCTCCACTAGCTTCATTTCTAGATAAAAATGTCTTAGTTTATTGTGTTGCTAGCATTCTACTAGTTAAATTTGTTACTATCTTACATCTAAGTAAAAATGTCTTAACGAAAAATTTTCATCTATCTCTCTAGACATTTTCATTTTTACTTAGACCTTTAAATGTTATATTGTTTACTTGTTTTTATTTTAGATGTGTTCTACACATAGTAGGTAAGTCGTGGTAGTTCTGAGGGTAGCGCCCGACAGGGTATCTCTGTAGGCAGAATTTTTTATCCACCCACGTACAAAAACCACCCTAATGGGTTATGAGTATGGTTTTTTGGGGGTGGTCGAAAAATATTTCTGCATCTCGGTCGCCAGTGCTGCAGAAAACATTATTTTTTGACCACCCAGAAATACCCACCTTTCATTAGAGGTGTTGACGTCACAAATTCTACCCCACGCTTGTTTCTGGTTTTTATTTCTCGGTTTGTACGTGTTCGGTACTGCACCTCTTATATACTACACATACCTACCACACCATTCTTGTCTTAAAGTGGTCATGACGTATTAACAGCTGTCAAGTTCACGATTAGATAGCGTGGAACTGGACCGAAATGGGGTGCACCGACACGTTCTTTTTTTTCTGCCTGCAGATGAGGGTACCCACCGGGCGGCGGTCAGACAAAGACGGAGGGGTGGGTGGTCAAAAATGTGGTGAAATTCATCTGCCTGCAGGGATGGCCTCAGATAATATAATAGAGAGGCCTTAACAACCTTCCTTACGCAAAAAAATTTACGCATGATGTTTTTAGTGACATGTGGAATTAAGACGTAATCGTAAAATTCTGTGCACAAAACTTTTGCGGAAGGAAGAATGAAAAAGAGGTGTTATTCTCACGCGTTTTTACAGAACCCCAGAAGGAAGCATTTCAAAGAGGAACTAGTATATGTGAAATTCTTCCACATCTTTTTTGACAGGAATCATCTGACATGATAACAAGAACCCTACCAAAATGCGAATCACGTCACTATTGACATGATTCTTCAAAGTGACAAAGAGTAATCTCTAGAGGTATTGTACGATACTGTTATAGTAGTGATGTATGCTTTGTGACAGTATGGCTATTTTTGGCACACACCGTGTGTTGCGCCACGCTCGCAGATTGTGTATGGTATGGTACAGTTCACGACACAGGAAAGAATCAGGCGATCAGGGTCATTTATGACCATTTCCTTGTTCATCGGAACCAGTACGGTACTAGACAAGGTTATCACGAGACGTCAAGATACCTGATGAAATTAGGAACTCATGAGTAGATGAGTTCCCGAACTCAAAATACGATAATTTACGTTGAATTTGTATTGCTAACTCATGCACTCATGAGCTCTAGAAAATCATGGGTTTGTGGTGCGGAAGGAAGGATGTTATCCCTCACAAAACTGGCACCTTCCGGAAAATGCAACGTTGTCACAGATATTCCCAAAATGCGCTAAAATTGAGGTCCCCAAGTCACAAACACATCATCGTAAGGAATTTTTTTTTGCGTAAGGAAAGGTGTTAAGGCCTCTCTAATCATAATATTATTATGAGTGATAGTGTGGTATGATAGTGCAATACCTTCATGAGGTAGGTAGGTAGGAGGTAGGTAGGTATCTATTTGCACTGCTTCACCCCACAAAAACATCTAGTCGCGTGCATTAAGCTTCTCATTTTCTAGGTACTACCGTAAAACCCGGATTATAAGAAACTACATATTATAAGTTACAACTTGGCAAGTGCCTTTACATTTCTGTTTTCTGGCATTTAATGCCCGATTTAGATGTTGAATCCCTCACAGTTGGATTCTCCTCATCAAATGCAACACGCCAATGTGCATAAGACCCTGTAACTCCGGCTGGTTGTTGAGTTACGTACTTTTCCCTTAAAACTCACAACACACCACCCTCACATCACGTGTAAATCACACAAAACAATCAAAAACACAACACAGTGGGTTGTTCTTGTGAGCATTTTGCCAGATGACAATGGTCATCATTGCTATTTGCACCCATTTGTATGCGGGAATACCTTAATTCTCAATCGAGATGATTGGGGGGTTGGTATTCATCTCCGTTTGCGCATGATTGTGCAACACGAGCTCGTGTGTTACACAATCAACAGCGACGGTTTGGATGGATGTTGAGTTTGTTTCACCACGAGGGAGTATGTCGTAGGAGATAATGGTCGCCGCTTGGATGGTGCTGTTCTGTGAAGATCACAGAACAGACGTCTTCGCCAGGATCATTCAAACCAATCTATTCGGCGCTTGTGCCACCACAATCGTGGTTACGCTTATGCTGTTGTCAAGTTGTTTAATGAAAGTAGGAATTAAATTAATGGCCTATTTAAATTAAATTAATCAACTCTTAATTTTAATCATTCCGACAGACAAATTAGTGTTCCCTTTTTTTAAACCATTTGTATCTCGTTTTCAGATGGGACAGCCCAAACCCTTTGTGAAGCGCAGAGTCTAGACTTGAGAAATACCCTCGAACGCACAGGCTTTACAACCAGAAACTTTGTGAGATGTCCAGAAGACATCAACGGCCTGAACAACTTCATGTTTTCCTTGATTGAAAACAACCTCATTGATGTGATGTCCATTTTTACACAAGTCTGATTTTTGGGCACTGCCGCATTAAATATAAATCAATTTAAATGCTATACATTCTTTAGTTATGTTTATATGAACTGTCATTGAAATAAATCAAGCGTATTTAAGACTGAAACACAATCAATCAAAATGAATTCTAATTTAATTTAAATTAATTTTGAATTATCAAAACGAGTTCAAAACCTATTAAGACTGAAATAAAATCACAGTTGGTCATTAAATTTGACAAGGGGGTGGATGGAGCTTTGAACAATCCAATCAATACGTTGATAATTGAGGTGAGACAAGGGTGGCACGATGTTGGAATAATGAGCATGGGATGATGTTCAAGTGGGCGGTGAGTAGGGACAAGGATCTGACAAGGATCATGCAGTGTAAAAGTGCCTCCAAAACTTATACCCCCAAAGTACAACTTTGAGGACCTACGTCTCCCCAAAGTACAACTTTGAGGACCTAAAACTGGCTGGAACATAGTACGAAACTCTACCTTGACAAGGGTAACTTTGTCAGGATACCAATTCTTTTTCACCGTGCTAAAAACACTAACAACGGGACACTGAATAAGTCAGTAACAGTAAATGTATCTTTTGTACATTTCGATATCTTATAATGCGGGTTATACTAATTGTCATTGTAAACAATAAAATTGTTAATAAATCACCCATCATAGAAAAAATAGTATAGTTCCCTTTTAACAAATGGACCATCTCTCTTCGAGATTCTCCGTATCGAGCTTGGAAAGCCTTACCTTTCTCGACCATGACCACGACCGCTGCAACGGCGATCATGATGGAAACGGCAACGACGTCGGCTCCCTCGGCCCAGACGAATCAACAAGTCCCCAGTCGCCATCGCCCCGCCTCGTCCACCAATCTTGTCGCACTCGCATCTACCGCTGCGAGGACGAGGGCATCAAGGTCCCGCTGGGCGAAGAGCAGCCGCCTCAAAGTCAGGTCGACCGCCTCCGCCACGAACAGACCGTTTCGCGCCACCTCCCCTCCTCGTGCAGGGGGCGCGAGGTCCTGGACATTCGGCCTCTTGACGGCCATCCCGTCGCACTCTATTTCAAGTGGGCCAACGGGAGCAACGTGACAGAATGGATTCGCGCGAGGGAACGGGCAGCGGTCCCCGGAGCGGCCTCGTTCCCGTCGGCGCGAAGGAACTGCCGTGAATCGGACGCGATCGACGGTGGCTTGCTTCACTTCGGGCACGGCGAGAACGGCACGAATCGTCCCTTGGACGTTTCAACTAACATCGTCCCACCGAGTTCGCGAACGAGGGACGATCTCAACGAGCGTCTTCGCGCGGCCATGGCGATTGCGAAGACCTTGTCTGATTTCCACGAAGCTGGGGTGTACCACAATAGCTTGACTTCGGATCACGTGGTTTTAGATACCGTGGAGGGAGATTACGTCGCAACGTTCATTGATTTAAGCGTGGCGACGATCATCACTAACGATGTTTCTGCCAAGGAAGGAGACCAAGGCCACGCGGCCGCTTTCAACCAGCAGACGAAGCAGGAGGATCTCAAGTGTTTGGGCGTCGTTTTGAACCGATTGTTTCATGGGTTTGACGACCACGCTTCTGGACGTCTCGCCAATGGCAGCACGAAGGCCTCGACTGCCGGCGGAACAGAAACGACGTACGCGAAAGACGAAAGACGGAAACGAAACAAACAAGTGGAGACAAACGAAGATTTACCCATTTACTTGGGATCATTGATCTCGTCGCTTACTCTCGCTGGAAGCAACACGGAAAACCCCGATTCAACGGCTTCAACGGCGAGCTACTACGAATCGGCAAAAGATGTATACCTCGACTTGAAGACTATGATCGAGAATCCAAGTCGGTGTTATCGCGCAACGGATCTGGACGAATATATGATGGAGAGTAGGTTGAAGGTGAATGCTGACTTGTTTAATGGGAGGCAGGTTCAAATGAGCCTGTTGATGCATTCGCTCCAGAGTGTGTTCCTGTCAGGTAGTCGGCCTTTGATAACTACAATTTCAGGCAAGTAGTGCGCTCGACATGTTTTGGAGGTTTGATCCTACTCAGTCCTAATGACTCTTATGTTTATTGAATGAAACAGGTTATCCTGGTACAGGGTGCGCAACAACACTTTTGATTTGTAGCTGTACACAAATATATTTTCATCAAAAACTCGTTTACTTACACACTTAGCTCTGTCCTACACACTCATTTGATTACTACAGGAAGTCTACCCTTGCTTCTCAAATCAAGAAGCCTTTACTAGACAGAGACGGCTTTTTCATCGAAGGGAAATTCCACCAGACTGCTTGTCCTGACACCGTGCTCAGCACTGCCCTGAACAACTTCTTCGGCTCTTTAATCGAAAATGGATCAATCTTGTCTGAGAGGCTCACGTCGCTGAGGTGGCGTATTCATGATGCCATTGGCTCGGGGAATAGCTTGTTGATGGATGCAATGCCCAACTTACGAAAATTGATGGCCGAGGAGACATCCACTACCCAGACTAGCAGTGACAGGTCGCATGCAATGCCATGTACCAGTCATCGTTTAAAGTTCATGTTCTGCAACTTGATCGGAGCTATCCCCTGCAAGGTTAATCCTTTGGTTCTCTTCTTGGATGACCTTCAATGGGCTGATGAAATAACTCTGGATGTCATGCAAATGATCTTTAATGACCCAGAAGTAAATCACTTTTTGTTACTCGGGGCATATCGGGACGATGAAGTGAGTCCTTCACATCCGTTGACAAAGACGCTGAATGATATCAAAAGACATGGGACACATGCCGTCACTATCAGTATTGGCCCTTTGGAGAAAGAATGTGTCAACACACTTGTTTCAGAGGCATTGCACTTGCCGCCGAGTTTGTCCCGACCGCTTTCGAATGTCATTCACGCCAAGACTGGCGGAATCATCTTGTTTCTTCTTAGGTTTTTGAAATCGCTCAATGATGAAGGACTGCTCTGGTTCAGCCTGAGCTCTCGTCGTTGGGAGTTCGATCTCAAGAAGATACGCATCAAACAGATATCACCGGATGTGGTCCAGCATATGACTCTGAACATGACACGTCTTGATAAGGGCATGCAAGTGGGCCTGAGAACGGCTGCTTGTCTTGGATCTAATTTCAACGCCGTGATGCTGCAAAAGGCCAAGGAAGTTGATGAATATGATATGGATTTGTTTCTTGGAACATGTGAGGAAGATGGCTATCTCATCAGAATCGACGGAAGTATGCAGTTTGCTTGGGCCCATGATCAAGTTCAGCAGGCTGCCTATGAATTGATCCCCAGTGACAAAAGGGAGTCATTTCACCTGCTTCTTGGATCAAGACTGTTGATGAAGTCATCGTCAGACGAGCTGTCCAACATGCTCTTTTGTGTAGTTGACAATATGAATCGTGGAATAAAACTCATCGTAAGTGACGATCAGAAAGTCGAACTGGCCTCTCTGAATCTCAGAGCAGCAGAAACGGGTAGGTCACTATTGTGCTTGTCGTTTTTCACGCCCAGTCCTCTTTAGTCTCATCCACACACAGCCATGTCGTTTTCAGCGTTTCACTCAGCGTCAAGGTACCTCATGACAGGCCTGTCGCTCCTCCAGCATGACCCATGGGAAAAGAATTACAGTCTCACGCTTAGACTATACAACGCAGTGAGTGAGGCATTATACGTTACTGGAGACTTCTCAAGACTCACATCTCTTGTAGAGAAACCATTACAGTTTGCCAGATGCTTCGAAGACAAATTAAATATCTATTACTATTTAGTTCGTTCATATGCCGCATCTGGTCAGTTGGAGGAAGGAATAGCCACTTGTTTTCGAGTTCTTGCTCAACTGGGCGAAGTGGTACCTTCAACAACAAATCTGGAATTCTTACATTCTGAAACCGCCCGAATGAAGGAGATGATGGATGGGTTGTCAGATGACCAATTATTATCTCTGCCAGTAGTTACTAATGCATCCAAGATGGTGAGAGCGTGATCATCTGCCTCTGTCTTACATAGCACCGAATCAAAGCTAAATGCATTTTCTCATTTGCGACGTCCAGGCTGTATTGCACTTTTTGAACCACCTCCTCTGCCAAACTTATTTTGTAAAACCTGAATTGTTCCCCATCCTTTCGTTTCATATGATTGACTTGTCCATTAAATATGGAGTATGCAACTTCACCCCGTTTGCAATTGCTGTGTATGGAGCATTTCTTGTCGGTGCCATGAGTGACAATGAAGGCGGTTATCGCATGGGTCGTGTGGCCATGGAGTTGATGAAGAGAATGAATGCTATCGAAATCATACCTCGTTTGTACATCATAATTTATTCCATGATCAATATTTGGAAGGAACCCTTTCAGGCATCTCTTAATAAGCATTTGGAGGCCTTTGATATCGGTGCACACAGAGGCGATGTAAGTACATAACATCTGGGTACATCACCACTCATTTTATCTCATGGTATCCTATTGATCGCCGGCATGAATCTTAATAGATGGAGTTTGCTATCTCATGTCTCTTCCACTACGTTAACGTTTCAATTTACGGCTGCGGTGTAAACTTTGAGGTAAGTCTGTAATACACCCATTCAGATAACTAACTTATTGTTTGTGGGGAGACTCTCAACTCAAGCACTTTTCTCGTGATTGCCCAGACCTTGATTAATTATATTCAATCGTACGCAAAGCGTGCTGTGAAGTGCCGGCAACACGTGTTAGGAACATACCTTATTGCTGCGCATCAACTTGCCTTTGACTTCATGGGAGTTGAAGAAAACGCATACTCGCTCTACTTTACTGGGATGACAGAAGATTCATGCTTTGATACTGCATCCCGAAATAACCAGGTTTCTGTCTGCCGCTACATTTGCCAGAAAAGAAAGGTGAGGCTTGTCTAACAACGATGAACGGTGAAAGCGATGAGTTGACAACATATTTTGTCTTGTCTCTTGTTGTCTTTCCGCATGTAAAGCATGTCGCATTTTGGACTGGAGACATGGATGTAGCTGCCGAGGTCTATGAGCTATCCAAGATGTTTCCGTTGGGTTCAAATGTAAAAATACTCAGGTTTGTTACATCATTATTGGAAAGATCTACCGAAACTGTGATCGTACGATGAGCCTAATACTTTTTCAATGGTTGTCATTCAGTGATCTTATTGCCACCTTCATTGATGGTCTTATTGCGTTCTATTTCGCAAGGAAGCAGCGTAGCGATGAAGCCAAGTGGAGAGCCATCGGGGAAAGTGTCCTGGTAAGGGGCAGTATCAAATGCTTACGATTGTTGGTGCTGCATCAAGTGCCACTAAATCAAAATTACTCTTTCCCTGCTTATCTCAAGGCCACGCTAGAAAAGTGGGAGGAAGGCTCAACTTGGAATTTTAGAAATAAGCGTTTTCTGTTGGAAGCAGAATTGAACTTCTTGAAAGGCGATCATCAGATGACAATGCATTGTTACACAGAGTCCATCAAAGCAGCACATGCCCACAGGTTCTATCACGAGGAGGGGCTAGCGTATGAAAAAGCAGCAACTTTCCTTCTTCATGAAAGCGATCATAACCGAGCGCTTGATTATTTCTTGAATGCAAAGAAATGCTATGAGGCATGGGGTGCTCATGCTCTCATCGTCCGCATTGACATGGCAATTGCAGTTCTACTGCCTCTTTGCGCAGATACATAATGGTGTAAGTCAGTTTTATTTACGACTCAAGCAAGTTTAATGTTTATCGTAAACATGTCAGTACCTCGCCAGCTGATTTGAAGCCAAAGAGGACATGCACGTAATATCAGAAAAATATTACCCCAAATAAATTCTGGTTCAAACAAATTTAATGCTCATTTATTATTTAACCCCCTTGCTAAACGGGTGGTTGCAAGTTTTAGAACGTCTATGTTTCATAATTATTGATGTGCTGGTCGACTATATGTTGAGACCGAAGTATGTTACTATTCATGAGTGACACCAACCTATTGCACTTGCGCCATGACCTAATGTGGACTGCTGCCAATTTGTAATTCATATATTGCTTCAACAGAGTTCTGGGAAAGAATCAGCAAACTACTGATGGTAATTTAAACCTCTAAAATGTGGTTATTGAAAATGTTCAGGAAGTAGAGTGACAACGTAGCATTTTCAAAGATAATTCATGTGACACCAAAGTTGTGTATCCAGAGCATTCTGCAAGATGAGAACAAGGAGGCAAACATAAAAATACAAGACCTGCACGAACACACAAAATCAATGGGAGCTCACTTGAGCCCATCAGCTGAAGAGATGGCACAAGGCAAAAATGCTACAAAGACATGCCACTGCGCCATGGAAATAAAACAACAATTCTGCATTGTCTGGCACAACATTCACACCAACTTCTGAATAGGTGGATTAAGCATTGTCCATCTAACCACTATGACCTATAGCCCCTTCAACATAGTTCTCAGCTTAAGGGAAAATTTAGGGATGAATGAAAAATGTGATCTCGCATGCTAATGTTGGGGACAACAACAGATGAATGATGAATGGAATGCTACTTGCTACTGCTTTCTTTGGTATACACAATTATCCTTTTGCTGCTGCACTAAAATAGCCTTATGAGCATGTCACTCTGCCCCTCAACATTGATACACTCTCGCCCATCTTGAAACATTATTGAGGTGTCAAAACAAACTTTCATTCTTCTTAACTGGCTAGGTTGACTAAAAATCAGGAGGTAAAAACTCAAAAAGTCACCAGAGATACAGTTCATACCATACCAAGAGACATCACAGAGGTGTATGGAAGATTTAGTGCAAGACGCCAGCATATGTCAATATGTTTCATGACTCCATCACATAATATAATGATACAGTTATCATTCACATTTACAAGTTTAACTTTGCAATGGTCTTTAATGCTCACTTATACTTTTGTTCCTAGTACACAAGAACAAAACACATGGATTACATTCCTATCTGAATCCTTTGAAAAAGACCACAACAAAGGCCACAGTAAAACATACAGCAATGCCATTGACAAAGCCATCAATAAAAACTACAGTGAACGAATATGCAGAGCTTATGATGAAGCCATCAACACCATCCAAGTCAACAATGTTGTTGGCAAAGGAATAAAGAGCCCTTGTGCAAGCAAAACCAAGGATGGATGGAACAAATATGCAGTTGAGAGATAGAGCGGGGAAAAACATCGAAGATTTTTTGACTGGTAATAGTTGGTGAGTCACAACACATCAAAATCATGTTCAAGGATGAGTATCCATGAAATACAGAACATGAGGTGGTATGCAAGGGAACACCCATAGATACTGCATGACATAGGTGTGGGAAGTGGTCTGATTATCCAATGAGCTTCTCCAGATGACCACCCAATATTTTCCCATGAGCAGATGAATTAGCATACTCATAATTTGTAACAACAATGAGTACAAAACTTTAGATTATCACATTCATGCCATTTTGGTAACACAATCTATAAGTCCCATTGGGAGTAATGCATAGTTGTACTTGAATAAGAATGCTTTCTGATGAGTCTAAATTTCTACTGTGTAATCATGATGTATCATGGCTCTCATGGCAAGCCAAAGCAGAGAGGTCTCCTACAAAACCACCGATGTGATATCAATTATGCATATGTCTCCGTCACTGCCACACATCCTATGACAAATGACAATGCCACCACTTGATGGTCTCACTATCTGTTTTTCAATGTTTTTCATCCATCTGGGTGCCTCCATCATGTTTGACTGTGTTTCAAAAGACAATGCAAGTTTTTGTAATCATCATATGCAGCCATCCTGGGATCAATTAATGTGACAAACATTAAACTTAGTAAAAATAAAACATTACCTCAGACCTTATGGATGAAAGAACAAACAACTAAAACAAAATTGAACAGAGTTCCCGAAAACTGGGGCCTTTTTAGAGATTGTCATTGGTGCAATGGAACTGTCTATCTTTTGGTTAGTTGTTGCATATAATTTATTTAGTTTTTAAGCAACCATGTTGACTCTCGGATATATTCCAAAGTGTGAAGATGAGGTCATCTTCTACTTGATGCAGATGCAAAAAAATGAATAGATAAGAAGGTGAAGTTCAGGAGATTTTTTGAAATGGCAAGGGTTTTCTAGCCTAAATTCAGCAAATAGTGTTAAAAACATAGAACCTGAGCTCACTGAATATTGGGAAGGCTCCAATGTGTAGTCAAAGTTATGACATATTCCAGTCATTTTTCAATCTGATGCTGATCTGCACTGCTTAGCCTACTGATGTTTCTAGCTGCTACAATGCAAACAAAAAACACCGGTAGCCTTCCAGTACACTCTCAAAATGTCAGAGTGCAGGAGGGTTTTAAGTTTTTTTATTGTTTGGCCACAGAAACATTTATCACGCTAAGCTTTGAAGCAAAAAAATCTTCGGAGTGCTTGTGTGTTTCATGACTCACATTTTGCGAATCACTAGTAACAAACAGCAAGATCACCTGTTGGGTCTAGTTTTGGAGTCAATTCTAGGCTTGATCTTTGATTTTATTTGGTGAAGGCTTATTGGGCCTATTTCTATGTTCAAATCAAGTATGCCATTTACTTTATCTGGTACGTACAATACGGTACAATCAGAATCGACTGCACCAAAAAATGAGAACACAAGAATAACACATGGGGCTGAAAATTGGTAAAGTGTGTCTACATGATTAGTACTTATTCCTTTGTATCACTGCACCTCATTCTTGCGCAACATATGCCTACAATGATATAATACGTACCATACTACAACACCGGGGCTTGAGCCAGAAGGAACTGTAGCAGTGTGCCCTCTCACTGCTTTCACATCACCTATATCTTTTTCAAATACCTCGATACCCCACCAGTCCATCATGGGAATGGCCCAAACTCAGTCCATAGACTGAGTTTGGGATCCGCCTGCACCGCCATGTTGCCAACAGCAATTGGCAGCGGCGGGTATATTTAGAGAGTGAGTTCTGACGAACTCGCCTTTTTTAGTATTATACTCACCACACGTCAATATTTTTTCCAATTAAATACACAGACCTACCGGCGAAATTGCTGAAACTCAGTCCACAGACTGAGTTGACCCTCCCACCTTGCACCGCCATGTTGCCAACAACGATTGGCAGCGACGAGTATATTAAGAGGGTGAGTTGTGATGAACTCGTCATTTTTTGCAGTATTATACTCACCACATGTCAATATTTTCTTCCAATTAAATAGTTTCAGGCCTAATGGAAAAATTGCCGAAACTCAGTCCACAGACCAAGTTAACCCTCCTGCCTTGCACCGCCATGTTGCCAACAACAATTGGCAGTGGCGGGTATCTTAAGAGGGTGAGTTCTGATGAACCCGTCATTTTTGCAGTATTATACTCACCACACGTCAATATTTTTTCCAATTGAATAGTTAGAGGCCTACCGGCGAAATTGCCAAAACTCAGTCCACAGACTGAGTTATCCCTCCCGCCTTGCACCGCTGTGTTGCCAACAACAATTGGCAGCGGCGAGTATATTAAGAGAGGGTGAGTTCTGATGAACTTGTCATTTTTTGCAGTATTATCCTCACCACACATCAATATTTTTTTCAATTAAAAAGTTACAGACCTACTGGCGAAATCACCGAAACTCAGTCCACAGACTGAGTTAACCTTCCCGCCTTGCACCGCTATGTTGCCAACAACAATTGGCAGCGGCGGGTATATTTAGAGGGTGAGTTCTGATGAACTTGTCATTTTTTGCAGTACTATACTCACCACATGTCAATATTTTTTCCAATTAAAAAGTTACAGGCCTACCGGTGAAATCGCCGAAATTCAGTCCACAGACTGAGTTATCCCTCCCGCCTTGCACCGCTGTGTTGCCAACAACAATTGGCAGCAGCGGGTATATTTAGAGGGTGAGTTGTGATGAACTCGTTATTTTTTGCAGTATTATACTCACCACAAGTCATTTTTTTCAATTCAAAAGTTACAGGCCTACTGGCGAAATTGCCGAAACTCAGTCCACAGACTGAGTTTGGGATTTTGCTTTGCACCGCTGTGTTGCCAACAACAATTGGCAGCGGCGGGGTATATTAAGAGAGGTGAGTTATGATGAGCACAATTGTTTTTACACTTGTTTTGACTACAACTAATTTTCAATTTATTTATTTTCAGGCCAGGCATGGGAACAGCTGAAATTCAGTCCACAGACTGAGTTTGGCATCCCTCCTTGCACGGCTGTGTTGCCAACAACAATTGGCAGTGGCATGTAAATATTTAAGGTGAGTTATGATGAAATCAAACTATTTTACAATTGTTTTGATTTCAGCTTAATTTCAATTAAATAATTAATTTTCGTCTACCTTGGTGTATGATCCACAGTATCGTTTTTTAGCTTGGGGCTGAAATTTTTGCATGCGTGTCATTTTGGTGGGCGATGTGTTGGGTGGGCCCCTAAAATATGGTGATGTAGTATGTTTAATTTTATTAGTTGAGTTAAATTGCGCATACTCTGCTATTACTGTAGTCCAACAGTATGAGACAAGGTATCCCTCCTGTATGCTCCGGTAGCCCTCATGTACGTTCCGGTCACCCTCCGGTACTCTCCGGAAACCCTCCAGTGTTCTCTGGTAATGTTCCCGTAATCTTCCGGTTACCCTCCCGTAGACTTCCGGTAACTCACCTGTTCACTTCTGGTATGTCAAAGGGTACCCATTTTTTTAGCTACAAAGTAATGCAGTTATAGCCACTAATTTGATTGATATCAATTCTAAGACTTACTGAGAAGTCTGTTTTCCTGTAAAATATTACCAATTCCTATCCTATGTAGAACTAAATCGGAAAGCTGCTTTAGGTCTCAAATTTCCGGTAACCCACCGGTAGACTCCGGTAACCCTCCGGTACACTATTGCACTGGAGCATTACACAAGTGTTCCGGGAGGTTACGGGAAGAGAGGCTCCGGTAGCCTCTCTGTACACTTGAGTGTACCGGGAGGCTACCGGTGTTTATCATTTGCAGTGTACAGATCTTCATCAGGTAGAATATGCAGTTTATCGGGGTGAAATGTTGTCTACTAAAGGTGTTTGTTGTCTCCTCAATAATGTCTTTATCTATCATAAAAGAGTCATTCATTGAGTCTATCACTCGGGATAGTCAACATTGCTGATATTTTACACTCACATGTCCTGTGAGTAGATATCTAGTATTTATCAAACTAGCAATAACATGTCCGTGATAGCATGCTGAGTTCCCCTAAGAGCATTCATTGCTTTTCTTTCACCAAAATCAATGGTAGTAGCTCCTACTGGTGTGACTGATCTCTTATTCACGGGGATTAATAAACCAGAATATACAAGAAGTAGAGAGAGAGATTTTGACTCCTAATATTTTCCATTGATTTGTCCATAAAAATGGGAAGAGGACAAATAACAACGCAAGATTCCTTTTTGGGTCCAAACTATTTGGTCCAGGATAATTGGAATGGGGCACATTAGAGTATAGAGCAAAATATTCTCTATGAAGCATTGGAAGACACACTGCCATACACACTTCCATTATTGTTATTCAAGGCGTTGTGCACTTGTGAGAGTTTTATCATTGTTGAATCAACATATATTTATGATGCTTCACCATTGCAATGCACAAAATTTATTCTAGCCTCTCACCTTAACCCTAACCCAGAATAATCATTCTTCTTTGAATTATCTAATTCAAACCGAAACAACATTTGACTTTGAATAAAAAATAAAAATCCACACACGTATATTTTTGGCACTTACCACTCTCATGTGATAATATCTTATTTCAAAGCTTTTGCTATAAGGGGAAAAGGTGACACAGCAGAATTTGTCCTTTCTTGAGATATGGCCAACCCCATTATTTTCCTCATCCGATTATAATAAATTTGGTTTACAAGGAGATGGTGATTCAATTTGAATCAAGTTTCTGAGACTTGTTTTGAAGACTGTCTTAAGATCATGGGGTCTTTTGTTAGAGAAAGTCCACATAATCATATTTCATGAGTGAGACTGTGAAGTTTCATTGCAATGAATGGCTTAGTCTTCTTTCTTGGGCTGATCACATCAACAGGGTATGACACCCCCAACCTTGTTGCCTCTATCCATACTTTTGTGTTAATACATGAACTACTACATGCAGCCTCGTATGAATGATTCCAATATCTGGAAATAGCACATGGGTTAAAGTGACAATCTATCACAATAATCATGGTGCATGTCTGGTCCTATGTGCCAAACAATACCCCCACAGTATGTCCAGCCACTTTGATTCTATCTTTAATGCCACACGGGAGTTTGAGATTGTCTCTGTAACCAGTGTGCATCTCACATGACTTACAGGAACTACAATGGAGAAACCCTAGACAATGTTTGAACAAGCTTTTACAATGCAGCGCATCATAGAGTAACTTGCACACAAACATAATATTGTTGAGTTTCTTTACCAGACAGGCAGTTGCAATAAAATTTATCCAGGCCATCGCAACTGAACTGCATGTCATTCCTGAGTTGTATTAGAATGGTTGGTCTGAGTTTTCTTGGTGGGACAAAGATCACTTTCTTGATCTCTGAAGTATTGTTTTGCTAGATATACATTGCAAAGATTGGTATCTTAAGAGGCATCACAGATGCAAAGGTCTTTGGGAATATCTATGACAATACACAGATCCTCACACACATGATCAATACTTGGCTGGCACATACTGGTTACAGGGAGGTCATGAACTCACTGTATCACATAGGTGCCCCTACTGCAGGGCCTGGGGAAATGCACTAAGCACCTCACCCTGTGTCCAAAGTACAAGAGTTTCAGAGTATGCAAATATTCCAGTATCGTTTGTTGGCACTGGCAACATATCTAGCGGAGGAAAGTCTACACATGGAGTTTCTGGAATACCGCTTTTCACACAGGAGCATAGTTTTAAGTCCACATATCTATTATGCACAAACAACCATGACAAGATAGTGTGACCCTGTTTCACCAAAGGTCACATGGCAAGGGGTCTACACCTCCAGCTGCAGTGAGAATTTCTACATCGATTCGGCCACATGTGCCACCACTGAGATGGATCATGCCTCTTGCTCAACACCTGACCACAAATAGATCTACCACAGTTCTAAGTTTCAACACTGTCAGAGCACTCTGAAATTATGGAATAGGTCCAGACTGTGATGCCCTTTGACACATACGATCTTTTATCTTGTCTTATCCAGCCCTAGAGCATTATTTCCTTCAACTCGGGCAAAGGTTCTCTGTCAATCAATTAATGTGGCTCAAGAGAATTCATATGGCAGTCTTTCAGACTCCTTTGGATGGAAAAAATTGTCGAATCCCTTCACAGCAAGACACTCTTGAGGCAGGAGGAAAATGTTGTACTTGGCATCAACCAGCTGCCACCATCCAATGTAGGGAGTATGGTTTGGTGCTGACAACTTGGTACATGTTAGAGTTTGCTATGTGATGTGGCCCACGTGGCCACTGGTTTGACCATCCTATATGCAAATGAATGAGTTAATATTTTTCAAGACTCAATGTAGCATAAATTTCTTACTATTATGCTCATGGTGATTGACTAATGCTGAGAGGTTTACATACAGGGATAAACTGGTGATTTGCATTAGATGCACAATACACTTCACATACATGACCAATCATGATTTGTCATTGAGGGGAGTATATCAAAAACTAGCAAGTGGCATGATCTTTCGAAGTAATGCATAGGAAAGGTAGGTTATAATTTCAAGTGGCAAAAACATATCATTTTAATTTGTCCACAGCAAATTTTGGGTCAATCTCAATCAGCACAATCACAGAAAAAAATATACACTGTTAAAAATGTAACTTTACAATTCAAGGGTATCATTCTTCCAATAATTGATAAAACTAGATTGCTCATGGTGAGTACAGGTACTAAGCTTGAAATGAATCGTGGATATAATAGTTGTTCACTATCCTTTTCCTCATTAACAGCATCATATATATGAAACTCTTTCACAATGGACTAGGATTACTATAAATATTATCACTTTGTCAGCAGCACAAGAACTCTTTCTTTTTAAGGTGTAAGTCATCAAAGAGGAGTCACTGTCACATTGAGGTGAACCATGACAACTGCCTGATCAGCTTGATAATGGCAACCCTATTGTGGCTTCACATAGCCTTCGGTTGATAACACCATGATTGAGTTTTTGGCCTCATTGATTGACCGATAATTGTAGGAGCAATATGTATGTTGTGTTGTACTATGCCACCTCCCATTTTAGTATTGATACTATGAAACCAATTGTTCAAAGTCCATCCCGGACAATGGCAATCAAAACTATTTTAGTTTACGATCACGGGATACGTGGAATCATAAAAACTGAACTTGTAGCTGTAGAGATAAGACACATCAGCAAAATGCCAGTTGAGTGACGGAGTGGACTACCCTACAATCAGGACTCGGTTGGTGCAAATATGGTGTAGGAATGGTGGATGAGTGGTGGGAGAATAGTGTATGAATGGTTGGTGAATTGTGTGTGAGATTGTTTGGTCATCATGCAAGAAACAGCTTTATGTTTCAGAAATGATTTCGTGATGCATAAACTTTGGCAGTTCTGAACACCCAACAATTATGAACCCGAACAAACCCTAACCTGTGAGTGGTAGATGTATTGTGTCTGTGATTAGTTTGGTTGCATGCAAAACAGCTTTACATTTCAGAAATAATTTTGAGATGCATAAACTTTGTCAGTACTTAGCATCCAACACTTAAAATAGAACTATTGCATTTCGATAGGCATTGGTGACCAATCACCAATTCTGTCGATGTCTCCAAAGATATTATGTCTGCTTTCGTCAAGTGAAACTACAGAGAAAATAATAAATGTTGCCAAATTCTTTCCATCATCACACCCTTCCGTCCTGGGACAAGAAAGCCTGCCGGCTAATCTTTTAAATAATGGCAGTGGAATATGTGTGGCTAGTCTCGTAGGTGCGAATGCCGTGATCCTTCAAAATTCCATGCTGGAAAATGATAACGTGACTCAAGAGTATTTAGTTTGTGAGCTTGGGATCATCAAATTTGGACTCGTAGCATAGGGAAATGTGGCTAATTAGAAGAGTGTCGATAAAATAACAGTGTGGACTATCTAACATTGAAGACAGTGTCTTCTCTCTTTTAAATCGGTACAAACTCCTTATCAAAAATGCCCATACACTTCTTAAGCGTCCCATGACTCACCATGGCCCCCAAAGCATCAACAATGATACGCAGCGCCATCAAACTGGTAATGTCAGCATGGTCATACGGAGGACTGACCTCCACCACCTCCATCCCGCACAAACCCTCCTTGGCCACATTGCCCACCAATTTGAGAGCCTCGCGAGGCAAGAGTCCCCCGGGTTCCGGCCATCCCGTTCCGGGGACGAATGCGGCCTCGATGGAATCAATGTCATAGCTCATGTATACCGCGTCGCATCCGTCCCACGCTCGATCCAACGCCATCTCGGAAATCTTGTCGATGCCGTACAGTTCAATATCGTCCATGGTGTAAATATTGGTCTCGCGTGAAATCATGTTGGGCACGGCGGGACGGGGTACCTGCCATCCACCTATACCGATTTGAACTAAATTCTTGGGATTGACGTTGGGGAGATTGGTGGCGTGGAAGTAGGGCGTGGTGTGCATACGTTCGTCCAGGTCCTTTTCTTGGATGTCAGCGTGGCGATCTACATGGATGATGCCTGTTCTTGGAGGTATATATCGAAATGATGAGCCTTGTACCTGAGCAACGCGTCAAATGCACACTACTTAATATCATACAGTGCTCTCACCAATGTTCTTGGATGTAACCGAGGCCAGTCCACGAACGGTGGGAAAACCAATGGAGTGGTCACCCCCGAGAATAATGGGCATGGTGCCGTTCGACGCAATGTGGGCCACGGCGTTGGAGATTTGATCGAAGGACTTTTCGATGTTGGCGGGGATGGTAAATACATCACCAATGTCGCATAGTGTCTGACAATGCCATTACGGACCAGTTGTTAGCACAGGCATCAAAGGAGTCGATCCAAATGAGAGTTCCATCACACGCCATGCCTCCGATTCTTAACTCACCATCTGCTCCCGAAGATCGATCCCCTCCTCATAATTATACGGCGTATAAAGCGCACTAATCCTCCGAATCCCTGAGGACCAAACCTCGTCCCGGCCCTGTACGTGCATCCCCATCGAACGGCACGCCCACCACGGCAACGTCATACTTGCCCACCTCCTTGCTGTCCTCTAGATACGGCGCCTTGAGGAAGGTGTTGATGCCCGCGTAATGGGGCAACTCGCCGCGAGAAAAGGTGGAGATGGTTTTGTCGGTGATGGAGGAGGCGCCGGGGAGGCCCAATTCGAGGCCCTTGGCGATTTCTTCGTGGAACTTGGTGAGGGGAATTTCGGCTTCGGCGAGGGCGGCTTTCCATCCCTTAGTGTTTTTGGGGTTGAACGGGTCGGGGTGGTGGTGGCGTTTTTGGTGCTGTTGATGGGAGGAGGGTGTCGTGGCGGCGAATGCCGCGGCTTCGTTGCGTGTGGCGAGCTTTCGCGAGAGAGACAGGGAGCGACGGGCTGCCTGGGTGGCGGCGGAGGCAGGTAAGGACATGATGGGTTAGATTGCTTGGGGGGATTTAAATGGACGATGTGGAGTTGTTATGACATGGATATGCGATGACACAACATGATGACACTACTGCCATCAATGAGGTAGTGCGGTACAGTATGCAAGTCAATTCTAATAAAGATGAAGACGTCTTTCATGCTATGCACAAAAGATATGCATGGTGAATGATGGCAGGTGTCACGACATGTCACTATTCAAGGCCATGAGAAACGCCAATACCCTTAATTGACAGAAGGAAGATCGAGAGGTCAAACAATGACAATCAACAAGAATGACAAAATTGTGATTTCCTTTAAAGGTGTATGGTTGTCGATGAAGCATCGGTTGCATAATACAATCCAAATTGCCCGTGTTGCATGTTGCTCTCGACGTGAGTAGAACTTGTGCAACAAAAGTGCCTCATGTGGTCCTATGATGAAGGTACGGTTTGGGATTTTTATAATGAACAAAGGTATTATTTTTCAAGTGGAATTGATATACCTTTAGTTGAATAATGAGAGTTTTGTTCCTAGGTCCTGTACCATACGAATCTCGTCGTGGTCCTCATTGTTTTGAATGCAGTTATCTCATTGTTTTGAATGCAGTTATAATAATTGTACGGTACGGTATCACTCTTAGGAGGTGTTGCCCATAATATTATTATTATTATCTTGCCCTTGCCAGACATTTTTTTTCCGAAATTTTATTCACACCTTATGATGCTCACGCTTGTTGATGTCTTCACTTCCGTTTGATACATCAGAAGAGAATTCCCATAATGCGTAGGTCTTAAAGGGGGAGTTGACGTCTTGACTTCTGTTTCATATCCGAGAAGATATAAATATCTTAAGTAACTCTACGATTGGAATGACGTGTACAAGAAAGAATTATTCCTGTATTTCATATAATTTGTTATTGTTTATCGTACCTACAGTATCGTATGGTACTATTGTACCATACAACAATACAGTTTTGTTTTGTCACTTCCCTCCAATAATTATTGCTTTAAGGATTCTTCATCATTATATTATTATATCTTGACAAACATGACATCGCCATCAATCATCCCGCCATCATCAATGCCGTGCAATATCTCAGAAGAATCACATCGAATGGCGAAAACCTCCCGACTTTTATTGACTCCTCGCTTATGGACCATGAGTTTTCGATTTGGGATGTCATTCAAGAGGCTCAATTGTACAATACGCACAACTACTCCTACGGCATGGTTTTTGCTTTTGCCTCCGCAACAACGAGGCCGCTGAGATCAAACGCAGTCACAACTTCACACACTTGCTGCCGACCCCTCCCGCTGCTGACGCACAGAAGAACAAAAACTCACCGAACTCATAGATCCCCATTCCGCGAGAGGATATCAAATATCTCAGGTGACCTATGTCCAGTGATTGGAAAACAGGCTGGATCGAAATGGAATCAGCAGCGACGGTGCTGTATTGTACAATAGTGTGTTTGAAAGCGTTGATACTATAATGTTATCTTGTGAATCTCGTCGTCTTTCTTAATTTAGGCACAACTCTCACTGGCCAAGTGTCACTATTTTCAACACAGTAAATAGTACCTTCCTCTGCAAGAATCAAATCCGTAAACAATGCGTCTCATCGCGACAACCATCGCCGGAGTTCTCGCTCAGGCCATCGCTGCGCTCGGTCAGTGCTTCAGTGATCCGGCAACCAACACAGAATGGGCGCAGCTTATTAATGGTGATAATACGAGCACCGAGTTCAGCGTCGAGGGCTCCTGTTGCCAGAGTACCGTTTGCAACATTCCTTGCCCCGAAACAGTGCCTTCTCCAGCCATTGTGAGTGTAGAGTGAATCATGGGTCGTTCATGTTCTCCCTCCACAATCTCGAATTATAAAACTGGCGCTCACTTTTCTACGTGTCCAATACCTCACAAAGGGATTTGGCATTGCCATAATGTCCTCCATTGCGTTGTATGAGCTCGTGGGTGTCGCTTGCTTCTTTTTTATCAAAGGCAAGAGCGAGAACTTTTTTGTGGCCGGGCGCACTTTGCCTGTATGGGTAAGATCGTCATGCTCCACCTATTCTGACGAGTCAGTCTGCTTCCACTTCTGCTCAAAATTGGCCTGCACGCTCTCATACTATTCCAGATCGTCACCGCCACATTGGCAGCCTCCGCCATCGATTCTAACGCCATTCTCGGAACGGCTATGTTATCCTACAAGTATAGCTTCTGGGACGGTGCGGTGCTTCCGATCGGTCTCGGCCTTTCTCTCATTCTGAATGCTCTCTTTTTCGCGCGAAAAATTAACGTCGATCGTGCTCTTACTCTCCCGGATGTTTACGCCAAGAGATACGGGAAGGTTGTCGAGATTATGATTTCCATTTGCACTATCATCTCGTTCATTTGTCTTCTTGCTGGAAACTTGGTCGGAATGGGAACGATCATTTCGTACTGTTTGAGTATTTCCAAGAAAGGTGCTATTTGGGTAAGAATTTTCGTCGTTCGCCGCTTGCTCAGATATAGTCTAAATCTGAGTTCGTTCTTTATTACAAATGTCTCTTGCGCATAGCTTTCGGCTTCTCTCATCTGGTCTTACACCGTTGCGGGAGGTCTGTTTTCCGTTGCAGCTACTGGTGAGAATTGTAAACACTTGGCTCGCACTTGAACTCTCTACCTATGATGAATGTGATGACTTATGATCTGTGTTTTTCGATTGAATCAGATATATTTCAGAGTGCTATAGGATGGACTGGTTGCATGGTCCTCGCGTTCTACCTGGTACGAATAGTACTATTTTTTTACAGGATGTATCTTGGCCGCATCTCTCCCTAACCGTCACTTGTTTCATGATGTCAGATCAAAAACGAAGAGAGTGCTCCTCCTGCTAGCATTGGGTTCCCAGGTTACGTGTATCCTGACGAAAGCATCTGCGATATGTATGACGGCGTTCCGTGTAGCAACAACTCCACTCAATGCTGTTATAATGAAGAATTGTGGTGCCCAAGCCCAGACAACTGCAGGGTCGACAACGGAGCCTATCCCTTCGGAGACCAGAGGAAATTCAGCAACCAAATGACAGATCCCTATGCGCTGACTCCTTTTCCCAATGCGATCATGTTCAATTGGGCAACAATTTTTGTGCTTGGATTCGGCAATCTTGCTGGTAAATTCTTTTGATATCATTGCTATGCACTGTTTTTACACAGGAGTTGACCTCGTTCGCCTGTAACTGTCTCCTAACTCAGCGTTGGACTTCCAGGCTCGTTGCATGGCCAGTAAAACACCCAAGGTTGCAACTGTTTCCTGCCTCATAGCTGGCTGTTTGACTTTTGCTGTTGGTATTCCTTACGGCTACTTGGGGGCCATTACTAGGGTTTATTACGGACCTGACAGTGCAAGAGCCGAATTCGAGACAGATTCTTGCCATGCCCTTCTTGGCCTTCCAACGTGCGGACTCTGGCTTCCAAATGCTGACGCTTTTGTTAAACTTCTCACAAACGAAGCGCCCACATTTCTTGGTGGCTGGTGTCTCGTTGGCATTGTTGCTGCATCCATGTCAAGTAAGTTTTCTTCTTTTGGTGGCAGAGATTTATATCTTACATCATTCAATGCCCTAAGACAAACCATCTGATCCACGTCGAACTAACTAGCTGCTAGTGGTGCTATTTTGGCAATGGGAACTGTCTTCAGCCACAACATACTGAGGAACCTTGGATCGTTTCTGCCGTGTGTCAGCCCATCTCTTGTAACCGACAAGAATTTACTTCTTGAATGGCCCGGTCATTACAATTCCATTTGCAGCAATCGCTGCATTTGTTGCAATCTACTACCATTCTAACCACTCACTCGGTGCGACAGGTTACCTACTAATTGTTGCATTTGATGTTGTCCTGGCCTCTGCTGTGGTACCTCTATTTGGGTGCTTCTACACAAAAAAACCCAGCCCACTCGCCGCATTTTGCTCCATTCTTGCTGGTGTATTTGTTCGCGTCTTCCTCGAATTCACCCTTCCAAAGGATGGATTTGTTATCCTGCCATACCCCGGGGAGGAGTTCCTAAACTACGGACCGGCTGCGTCTACATTGTATCCTCCGTTCTTTGACAAGCCTCAAGAAGAGCTATGGGACCCAACTGCCTCAGGACAAGAGTGTGATCAGATTCAATATAATGATTGGACTGGAGTTGATAGCCTTGCAGCGCCCATTGCTGCAGCAGTCGTCTTTATTTCCGTGCAGTGGCTGGAGAGAAATGGCCCGATTTTCGATTTTAAGGAGGATGGAGTTATGTGTAAGTCCATGTGGTTCTCAGTACTACCACTGATGCCTTTTGTAATTCTCACACTATACCTTCCAAACAGGTGGATATCTGAAGACTTCCCAGCAGGCAACTGAGGTCGAAGATGACAAGTTAGGGAAAGATGCCAGTGTCACAGTTCGAGAAACTGTAATAGATTATAGCAACCGAGGAGCCCATCAAGGAGATAATGAGGTCACAGATGTTGCAGCATAGTTAGGTTCAGTTTTCCAGTTTCATGTAAGAGGGTTCTTTGGGGATTTGTATTACATAGATAATTGCAACAATAACTGGGCATGCTACTTGATGGCAGTGCTGTTGTTTCAACCTTATTGTTGAGTATGACAATGATGAAGAAGTTGCAGAGATTGCATGTTCGACATTCAAGTTCCTCATAGAGTTCTGCATCATAGCCACCTTGCACAACTCATTTCTAAGCTGAGTGTATTTAATAGCTCGAAAAGTCCTTGTCTAGAAGATTTTCCAGTCTCGGCATGCAAGAAGTATGATTTTCAAACAAGGCTTAACGTTTATTTTGGCGGAAAGAGATGTTGAAATTAATGGGAATGGAAGTTTCACCTACAAGTCTGAATTCACTTTGAACCATGGAATGTCAGATATCTTTGGCCAACGCTATGGCCTCAATATCTACCCCCTGAGACCCGACTAAGATTGAAAGGCCCTTTGGGACTATCTTGAGGGCTTCCTCACAACCTCAAGTCATCGAGACCGCCACCAAAAATATGCTGCCATTACATATGACAGCTAAAAACAAAAGGAGCACTGGTGCTCTGTCTTTCATCCGTGTGACGGACGAAAATGACGTCACAGCTGGAGTAAACTCATTTTTACAACCTTACATCAATCGAAAATTCGCTTTCCAAGCTTTCGAACGGTGTTCTTATTTTGTTCTTTTGAACAGTGTTTCAAGAGTTATTGTCCGTTGAATACAGCAAATCGGAACGATCCAATTAATTCATTCTTGTAGAGAATTCGTATGTTTCTATAGTACTATAATAGAGCTACTTTGTTTGCTCCAAAATTCTTTTTTTAATTTACTCGAAATCAGTTTTTCATCATTTTTGATGGATTGCAAGAGCACATGGCCCACCACATTCTTCCCCAATGTATCAAGCAGCTTGGAAGAAATTCTTTGATAAACTCAGTAGGTAATTTGATTTATCAACTTTCTTAACTCTGAATCCCATAAATTATCATCCAGTGGTGTGGTTTGCACTAATTGCAGCTCTAGTACAATTGGTAGGATTGCAACCCTCTTACTCCAACCCATGGTAAAAGAGCATCAGAATATTATTTTTAATGTGACATTTGTCACCAATGTGAAAAAGAAACTTCTACAAAGGTAGGATAACGAGAGAGATTTTCATTGTATCAAACATTGGTCCGTTAGTGTTTTCTCTTTCAAGATCGTCAATATCTTTGTCCTTCCAGTTGGTGTGGCTATTTCAGATCTTGACTGATTCATCTCATACTTTATACTCTGATTCAAGATCAGTCACCTAGCCCTTCCTCATACCACTGCTTCAAAAGTTTGCCAGACAATCTAGGGATTCAACAAGTCAATGAACTAAATAGGTCAATTTTTTCTTGAAGTATATAATGAAGTTATCACAGAGCCTGTTGCAAAACTCACTATAACATCATCAGAAAGGCATTCATCAAAAAAATGTATTGCACTCTAAAAGTATAAAAATTGCAATATTTTTATGCTGATCAATTTAACTAGCAGAGTTGTAAAAGTTTTTTGCTTTGAAGTGCTGAAAAATTCTTTCTCATTCTTAGTACAGCAACAACATACAGCTGTGCGTCACCATTTCTCTTGGACAGCAAGACAGGCAACTCGTAAAAACTCACACAGTTTGGAAAGAAAATTTCAGCGAAGTGACAACTCCTAAAATTCTGGTGACTTGCACGACACAAACTGAAGACATTGTGACGACTCTGGCTAAGAAAGTGACAAATCATGACTCAAGTGACTACAGAAGAGTCATCAAAATGTTGTAACTGACAACCTGGTTACTACCTCCTGAGTCGTCAGTTACAACCCGGTGACAGCCACCAATGCCATCACTGACGATCCGGTGACGACAACCAGAGTTGTCACTTACCTGGCGACGACCACCAGAGTCGTCACTTATGACCCAGTGACAACCACCAGAGTCATCACATACAACCCAGTGACGACCACCAGAGTCATCACTTATGACAACTGACTACCCATTGATGTCAGTTAAGACTCGGTTTCCTTGATGGCACACTTAGTCCTAGGACTAAGTGATTTCCCTCTGAGTCGTATGTTACTATCATGTAACGATCTGCAGAGTCATCAGTTACGAACTGGTGACGACCTCCACAGTCGTCAGTTATGACCCGGTGACGACCTCCAGAGTCGTCAGTTTTGACCCAGTGATGACCCAACAACCCAACTGATGACAAGTGACGACCAGACTAGTTTGGTCGTGACTGAAGTAACGACTCTTGCTGAAATTATTCGCTAAAAAAGATATTTTTTGCAAGTTGCCTGTCTTGCAGTATATGGAGAATGTTGCTGTAATGTCACCGATTTGATGAGACACATCCCATGTCTTGCAACATCTGATGTCAGTAAAGACATGGCGTAATGTTGAAGATGTGTCGTGATAATGTCGTGGCATGTCATAATGTCTTGACATATTGTCTGTGCAAAACTTGCTCAGATAATTTCTTCATGATGTGTCGTGGTGACACATTGTGACATGTCGGGCCTGTCGCAAGACATGTCAGGAAGAAATGTCTTGGGTACCCCTTCAAGACATGTCGTGTCCCCAACATTCTCCACAAAGCCAGACATAAATATCGATGAGTAATATATTCATCATTTTCTGCCCAGTGGTCTATCTTTCAAAGTTAATCATGATAGAGTGACATGCGATTGATGATACCATATGTGGAATTGTTTTGTGAATTATTTTGTGGGTCGAATGTTTTATCTCATGTTCACCCTCATCTTACATGACTTGATGATAATAACTCTTGCCTAAAGTCTAAACCTGTCAACATTGCAGAGCACTAACAACACTACATTCGTCAAGTCCCGCCTCAAGATGAATACCTACCACAAAACACAAAACCTTGGATAAAAGAGGTAAAGCAATCATCAAGAATTTGAGGGAAAGTGATTATTTAAACAGTAATTGCAATTTGTTGCTGTTCTGAAAAAAACTAAGCAGCCATTTTTGCTAAGTTGAGATCAGTTTTAGATGAAAAGCAACTTAGCATTGTCAAAATATAGGAAAAAAGAGAGCCCAATGATGCTGGCCATCATAAGTACTCTTAGTTTCATTGTGACACATTTTCTGTAGAGCTCCATAAAAGTGGCAATGGCATAATACACCAATTTGAATGAAGGGGTGCAACAGATTTTCAAAGTTTAATTCAACTCTTCTTTCAAATAAGACAAGAAACTCGGAAGCCTTTTCAAGAGGCTTTTGGGAATAGAGATTCTGCTGGTTGACTTAGAACATATCCAAAACTGATGGAATGATGATTCTTGGATCCATTTTTGGCATGTATCCTTGGCTAAACGAGAACTTGTACATTATGTACCATTTGGTGAACAGGAATTCCCACAAAGTGGGATGTCAAACAGAGTCCAAACGCCTTCCGCAGCACCAGGGTTCATCTTGGAATCCAGATTTTATTGTATGCAGATGAATTTTGATGTGAAAGATAGTTTTTCAAATTCCATTGGTAATATCATTAGGTGGGAAAAAACATTTCAGTCCATGAGTATAGTACATATAATATTTTACAATGTTTGCTCACATAGGAGTACAAACCTATGTTCAGTCAAGTGAGTTTCAGGCTAGGACACTACAGTTTGTTGTCAGCTTCTCAACCTGTTTATCTTGGTGTTGCCCATGGTGCAGGAAGGATCATATGTTATGTTTATTCAGGTGTTAACCCAGTCTTGCATTGCTGTGATGATTGTGTCCATCATCAAATTATAAGTATTTCCTCTTTAGTGGATGATTTTTATTTTATTTTCAAATAGATGACAATTTGAGATATTGTCCAAATCATTGAATTCAGATTTACTTTAAAAGTAACTTCAATTTTCCCTCAAATCTCAACTTGTCTGACCCTTGTGGTAAATTTTGTACTACCTGAGAGTTGAGTGGTTTGTGAACTTTCTGGACATTGGCAGTGGGCAATGGGGTATTGCACCCCCCCCACAAAGAGCAATGGTTTATGGATATCACCCACAAACAAATTATGATGCGGGAATCAACAGACCCCACAGGCGCCCGTTTTCCTCTGAATACTTCACATCTCACAATATCAACCAATCACAATTTTCACTAGGGATGATGGCTCTGTGACTTCTGCAGCACCATGCCCATAACCCATGTTTGCTTATCTTCATCCTAATTGGCTCCATCAATGTGCCTTCGTGCCATGGACTCCTAGCCCATCAATTTCTCTACAATGCTGCCCAACATGACCACGGAGAATTCTTTGTCTACCAAAATGGTTTTACCATCACCCCTTGCCAGCCCATCAATTATAACAATCCTTGAGTTACTAACTCTTCTCTGGTTGTTATAAATTTCTGGGGTCTGATGTTTTGGGGGAATAAACCTTGATTCTTGGGAGGAAAAGGTGTCAAAATCCTTAGTAAATATGCAATGTCACACCTGCTTTTTCTGTTCTATTGGCTCAACTCCAACATAAAAGAACACAAAAAACAGAAACGCTTCCTTGACATGCTCCATGAATCTGTTTGTTGTGTTTTCTTCGCCACACTTACTCGAGAAATGGATGAGGCGAGATAATGGAGCGTAAGCTAATTTTAATGGAAATGGCAGTAACGGGAAAGAAAAGAAACTCTCACGAAATGTCCAAGTTCGCATTTCGTGTAGAAGCACACCGAGACTGAGCAAACTTGGTACTGCGAGTCTCGCTAGAAGGCCACCTTGGGAGCCTCGATGGTATGCTAGGTGTCCTGCCATGGACCCTTGCGAAATGGATGGGAAGGCGATGTAAGGAATGATTCATAAGCATGCTGAGGGGATGACAACGAATACATGAAAACATACCAGCCATTTCTTTTTTGCGACACAGCGGTTGTTGTCTCTGCTACAAACCTATTTATCGGTGCATGCGCCACCTCCGCCCTCCGATTTCAACACTGATGTCTTTGAAGACGACTGATTCAATACTATGATATTGCGACAGCAAAAAAAAAGACATCAAACCGACGCGATAATTGGTGTGGTGCTGCTCCATCAGCCAACTCTCACGATGAGGGACGCTATATCATGCTTGAGCGATGAATGCAAGAAAAGCGACGGCTGCAGTCGTTGGAAGGGCATGGGGATAAAAGTCAAAACGCAAAATCATCCAGTCGGGGTTCATTAAGAGGCAGTTGGGCGGAAACAGCTTGTTTTTCTGAAGACAAAGAAGTGATTGCAGCATGTGCAACCGATCTATCCAACTGAACCTCCGGCATACATCAAGAATTCCAATGTCAACAATTAACCCAATCGTATCGACTACCATGAATCTATCATAATCCGGCACCACAGCACTTCAAGAAAGCATCTCAGGCTTAAAAGCCGGCAGTCAAAACCACGGTCAAATATCCCTTAGAAAACTCCACAGAACGTCTCCAATGTCCAACACACATAGAAACAATCCAAAACGTATCCCAATCATTCGACGAAGATTTGATGGAACCTCTAGACCGCTCTTCGCCAACATCCCCGCCTCGCCCCATCATCAGTCAAAGACGCCAGATGGCGCAACTGTATGGCCACCAGCATTGCCATCGCGCAGTACTGGACCATTCGAAATCCTGGCTGCGTGAAATCCTAGCTGGGTGATCAAAACTTCTGTGCATGCGGTGGCGGGGGGGGATTATGGGAGGAGGATGGTGGGGGAGCTTTTGGGGGGCCCCCCCTCCCCCCCCGCGCCCCCCCGGGAATTTCTCTCCCCCCAAAAAATTTTTTCCCCCGTTTTAAAACCTATAGTAAGTGGCCGTTTCTGGAAAATAGGGCGCGGCTAGTAGTTTTAACATGGCGCCCTTTTTTACACGCCCTTTTTTACACCTCGCCCTTTTTTACACTTTAATTGATATGATTCTACATGTTGGTAGTCACGTAGCAATAGTACCAACATACCTTCCACCCGCCCCTTTGCATAAAACATCAAGTGTAAAAATGGGCCGTCTGTTTACATTGCAATTTCATAATGACATAGTGGCCATCCACCAATATGGATCGCCCCATCCTACCAACTACATTACAATACATACATCATCCACATCACGTCCCTCATCCAATTTACGTCCCGTCTCCAAATCTATACTGCTAAGAACACAATCACGTCAATAATCTAATCTCATCCACCAATCAAAGCCGTCCCTTCTCTAACAGCCACGCCAAACAACCCAGGATGAATAACAACACAAAAACAACAAACAAACGGACCGCGTCTGACATAACACATGATTCAGATTCACATTCCTTTCAATCCGACCATGTCAGTGATACAGAATCGCCGCCGTCCGTCATCCATAATAACACAGTCTTCTCTCACCACATCAAACAAACATTTCTTGGTCCCATATGCACCTCCTGTAAATGCAAAGTGGTCAGAGGCCATACACTGTTCTATGTCTCGCGTCACAGCCTCAAATCGCATATAACAACCAACAAGTGTTTCAGCGGTAACCTACACTCCTTCAAATCACAGACTCTGGAAAAGTCTCTCCATATTGCATTGGTACAATATCACAATTCCATGAGAAACAACCCCGCACTGGCATCTAGAATTGTTCACAATAAATATCATTTTCAAACTTCTCCAAAGAATCTGCCGTATTGCAATCTATGTGGTTTCATTGGGAGCAAATTATGCCACATCAGGCGTCATGTGCAGCTTACCTCCAATCTTTGTTCCGAGTCAGACGCCAGGACTGCTGATGGCTCCATTCTATCTAATCAATATGGTTTTCTCATCCCCAGATCTGTGCTAGACAACATCTCCAGAGGTCAGTTTAGTCTTCCCACAAAACCAACTCAACTTCCCACCCATGTTCCTGTTCCACAACACCACCACCCCCTTCCACAATCAACATCTCCTCCTCTACCTATACATTCACCCAATACTGCTGTTACTTCGCTCCATGCATCCACAACATCCTCGTCATTCACACGCTTTCTCCCCACAGAAGAAGAAGTATTGACGTCCCTCGCAAGCAGTTCCAGTAATGATGCTACCACAATGAACTCTTTCATTGTTTCTGAATTATGCAACACATTTGGGAGCCAGGAAAAAGCAGAAGCAGCTTATGATTACCTAACTGCTTTTATACTACTCATCAATCAACAAACACCTGGGCTGCTAAAACAACAATTGACAGATTATACCACAATGCTGACTTCAAACTTATTGGACACTCATCAAGAGCTACTGCTTCATGCCGGAAAACAGTGGTTTGACACTCAGTCCGCAAATGTAGATGT
>JABMIG010000137.1:377795-396296 GCA_013187285.1 Cyclotella cryptica
ATCAACAAACATGCATTTGTACTGATGGGATGCGGCACAGGCAAGAGTGGCGTATACAACTTGATGCTACTTTGTGCATACATGAATATGGTGAGCATCCCCAAGACAATGGTGATATCTCCACACAATTCACTCCTAGAAATGCATAAACTGCAGTCATGTCAGTATTTGAGGGGAACAAACCTAATCGTCACATCAATTTTACCAGAGCAGGTACAGAGTGGGCAATTGCCATCTCATTTTGACTTACTCTTCATATCCATACATGCTTTCAACGAATTAATGAGAGAACACAGGCATGTGATCAAACAATGGAATCTACACAACATATTTGTAGATGAGTTCCACAACATCATTGGTGAACTATTTAGGTTCACTTCGGCATGGCAGAGTCTACGCCCAATGACATCTTTGAACGTGAAGATAATGCTACTGTCTGCCACTGCAGAAAAGACGTTGATTAAAACAATTGGAGAGTTCATGAACCTTGGTGACTACGCAGTTATTGGGTCAACAGTTGAGTACCCAATCCCAGACGTCAGTATTCGTATTGTCGCAAATGAACATACAGTCCATCGCGAAGGTTTGCTAAACACAGTCATACAACATTGTCGAAAATTATTGGACAAGAAGAGAGACTATGTGTCCAAAATACATGTGGTAACAATGTCGCGAAAGGATGCAGAAGAACTGTCAGACATGTTGAACAACGCTGGAATGACATCCATGTGGCTTACTAGCAGTCTATCAGGGAAACAAAGGAGCCACATCTTGCAGGATTGGCAAAATGGGTCAGAGGAAGTTTTGGTATCAACTTTCACTGATGGCATTGACAATGCTGCTACCGAGGACGTCGTTATTGTGGGAGCCACTTATTCAATATACAGCCTAGTGCAAATAATTGGAAGAATAAGACCAAACAGGCAGAGCTTCAACAAGGCCTCTGTATACATTTTCCATACTCGAAGCTACACTCGCTTTGAAGAGCAGGAAGTAGAGGATACAGTATCAAAGGCAATAGGAGGGATGATATCCACTCACACTAACAGAGAAAATTTCACACAATACTACAAAAAAATGTTTCATATATCTGGGTACAAGAGTTGGTTGCAGCAGAAACAATGTTACAGGAAGGTTTTGTTTGAACATTTCCATATCATTTCTCATTCATGTAAACATTGCACAAACTGTTGGAAGTACAATGAGATTACAAAGTCAGCCAGACAAACAACAGTGTTAATAACAAATCAAGACAGACAAAGGGACATGGTAAACGAGGCACTGCATATAATGTTGACGAAGTGTTACGTTTGCAAAAGAAGAGAATGCAATGGTATTCAGTGTTTCCATGGAAATAGATGCTTTTGTTGTCATGTTGTAACACACAGAGGTAACATTCACAAAAGCACGGATTGTCCAGCAAATACGACTGGGAATAGATTGGATACAGGAGGAAAAGCATGCCCAGTGTGTTTTGTTTCCTTCTCCGGTGACATTACAGAAAGAGGTAGATCAGAGGAACACTATGAATAATAGGTGCCCACATGGTAAACGGGTAAAAAGGGTTTTGCTGTATGGAGTCGAGAATGCAAATGACAGAGGACACACAGCTAGAAATCTGTTGGTTTCTGTGTTGTCAAACCCAACACACTGGTTAGATGTAATGGCCAAAAATATCACAGCAATAGACAGACGTAAATGAGATGATAAGGAGGCCATTCATTCAAGTTTAATTATAATAAAAAGTGTTATTCAGTGGTAATTATATATATCTAATTAACGTTTAACTTTCTTTGTAGTTCGTTCATATAAAGATGCACATTTCAATTCCTCGCTGGTAAGAGGAATACTGTTGTTGTTGCCCCCAACAACAGCAGTCTTCAGATAACTTGAAACAGCAAACAAGTTGTAATCATCACTGCATCTCGAAGATAGACAATGTGGTTCAAGCGCGTTTATCAATAAAAAATCGCCGGGGCGCAATGGAACGGCACAGCCAAGACTAGGAAAACAGAAATAGCAAACAACATCGTCGTCAACCGCATATTCCATATCATCCACATGTACCTGGATTACTGAATAAGTGTAATCATCGTCCACGTGTGCACGAAGGAACACATTGACACCAAAAGCAATGCCACTGTAGATTGTAGACCTGTCTAGGTCTGTCCCCAGCACCGTGTATACCCTCCCATTGAACGAGATCACGCGCTTCCCGTATATGTCGTATGGCATCAGTGCTGGCGTACGAATAAAAGGCCTCTTCGCAACGCTTTACCTCCTTGACAATGCTATTCCAATCATTCTCTCCGACGCCCCCTTGAACAAACCCGGGGTGACGCCCTGTGAATTCCTGTTGGCCTTCGCGCCAACACAACAATATTTTTTACCTCCAAATACAGACTTGCTTGCTCCTCTGGACAAGTTAGAACTCTTCTTTGCAACGGCATTCATGGCTGCACACAAGTTTCTCCCATTCGCATTCATGGTCACTGCCTCTTCTCTTGGAAGCAAGATGAAACGCGGCTGATTGTCGCTTGGGCCGACAAACATGAGACCTTTGTCGTCACTTGGTGGCTCACATACCACCAATGGGCCATCTTCGATGCGAACACATTCCCAACCATCAATCGAAGGTTCTACAGGGGCAATAGCCGTCTGCACATCCTTCCCGCCATCGAACACAACCACACGCTCTTCCAAATACTTCTTGGACAACCGTGCCCCAGCGCTTATCATTTTGTCGGTGATGTCCACGGCATGCAGCTGGGATGCTTGCTTCTCAAGCTTTCTCTTGGCGTACTTCTTGCGATTCTTGAGAGTGTTCCTTGAAAGCAATTCGGAAGACGCCCAGGATAGGTGTGCACCCGCAGCTGCCCGTGTACGCTGGGACGAGGGGCAATTGGATGAGTACACGTGGGAAATAGGACGATTCAACCTAAGAGACGAGGGCTCCTCTTGCGCCACTTTTTTCCTGGTCCGTCTCTTCCTTTTCTTACCCATCGACCCATTGGTTTTGACGGTCGCAATGTCATGAGGTTGCGAGGGACAATTTAAAACCGATAGGAGTGACGGCGAGGAAGGGAAAGGAGCCGAAGTAGGACGTGCTCCCGTCGAAATGTCAGTCGTAGATCCCAATCTAGATGTTAGCGATGGCGGTGGCGACAGCATCGGAGAATTAATCGGAACCGATGGCAACGGATGCGTCGCTGTCGACGGAGGATCCAACAGCCAGGAAGATAGCGGCGGCGGAGACGGTGGTGGCGGCGGGGAGCAGTCGAGGGTAACTGCAGCGCCGTTGATTTTTTCATAATTTTGCAGAGCTTGTTTGATGTATTCCTGATATTTTTGAACCCATTTGTCTCATAATTTTTATGTCTCACGTTGTCCCCCCTCGTTTGACCACAGAAAATGTTCACGATATTTCTGAAGTTTTCCATTTTTCAAATCGTCTCACCTCAACTAATTTCGCCGATGCCACCCATCGTCCGTTTTTCAGTCGAGTCAAAAAAATGGACAATGGCTGGGTAGGTGACGCCCTAACCTTTTACGTTGTGTTGGTGTAATATGTGTACTAGTCAATTTGTCAAAAAATCAATTATGCCCATCGTCCATTTTTTTACAGTGGTCAAAAAGGGCGATGGCAGGTAAGGTGAAGTATCCCACTTCTCGAGTCGTCCCACCTCAAGTAATTTCGCTGATGCCACCCATCGTCCGTTTTTCAGTCGCGTCAAAAAAATGGACGATGGCTGGGCAGGTGACGCCCTTACCTTTTACGTTGTGTTGGAGTATGTGTACCAGTCAAGTGTCAAAAAATCAATTATGCCCGTCGTCCATTTTTTTACAGCGGTCAAAAAAAGGACGATGACAGGTAAGGCGAAGTATCCCACTTCTCGAGTCGTCCCACCTCAAGTAATTTCGCCGATGCCACCCATCGTCCGTTTTTCAGTCGCGTCAAAAACATGGACGATGGCTGGGTAAGTAACGCCCTTACCTTTAACGTTGTGTTGGCATTCAAGTGTCAAAACATCAATTATGCCCATCGTCCATTTTTTTACAGACCTTTTACATTTGTGTTGGAGTATGTGTACCATTCAAGTGTCAAAAAATCAATTATGCCCAATCGTCCATTTTTTTACAGTGGTAAAAAGGGCGATGTCAGGTAATGCGCAGTATCCCACTTCTCGAGTCGTCCCACCTCAAGTAATTTTGCCCGATTCCACCCATCGTCCGTTTTTCAGTCGCGTCAAAAAAATGGACGATGGCTGGTAAATGACGCCCTTTCCTTTTACGTTGTGTTGGAGTATGTGTACCAGTCAAGTGTCAAAAAATCAATTATGCCCATCGTCCATTATTTTACAGTGGTCAAAAAAGGGCGATGTCAGGTAAAGCGAAGTATCCCACTTCTCGAGTCGTCCCACCTCAAGTAATTTCGCCGATGCCACCCATCGTCCGTTTTTCAGTCGCGTCAAAAAATGGGCGATGGCTGGGTAATAACGCCCTTACCTTTAACGTTGTGTTGGCATTCAAGTGTCAAAACATCAATTATGCCCATCGTCCATTATTTTACAGTGGTCAAAAAAAGGACGATGTCAGGTAAGGCGAAGTATCCCACTTCTCGAGTCGTCCCACCTCAAGTAATTTTTCCCGATGCACAATATAATTGTTTTCAATGTGCTCATAAATTTTTTCCTTGCCATCCAAATAAATCTCTGTCTGTCACCATTCCTTCTGTTACATAATCCGACATTATCATGTCATCCCAACTTAATGACAAGCACAAGCAACGCTTTCACACTCAAATCGGAGAGGCCCTTCAGGATGGTTGGATCACCTCGCAACAGGCTGACAATTTGAAGTCCAAGATTGATAGTGGTCTTTATTGGGACAGTGTAGTCTGCTCTCTCTTGACAATGCATCTCTCTAATGAGCGGGATCAAAAAGACGATACAGAATTCCTAAAGAATGTTATCATGAGGGATTTGAAATCAGAATACAGAAGCAAGAAGCGGCCAGTTCGAAACATCAAGAATATTTGGAGGAAGTTATGGATGAGGGTAAGGGTGAGGGTAAGGGATAGGGAGACACCTGATTGGCAGGATCACGAAGAAAGTGATGACAGTTTTGCAGAGTACAGCGATTGGGAAGGGTGATTTGGAAGGGTGATTGGGAAGGGTGAAGGGTGAGGGTAAGGGATAGGGAGACACCTGATTGGCAGGATCACGAAGCAAGTGATGACAGTTTTGCAGAGTACAGCGATTGGGAAGGGTGATTTGGAAGGGTGATTGGGAAGGGTGATTGGGAAGGACGTTCAGAGGCAAAACTTGAAAGGAAAAGAAAACAGGGTGGGCCCCTAAACAAATTATTATGTCCTCTACAAAATGTCAATTACTTAGATCACTGCAATGCAATCGCGAACAGCATGTCATTAATGTGCGGTGATGTGATTCGCCGGGGGAAGTGATGAAATATTATATGCATGTAATATGCGTGGGAGAATGTGTTGATGTGTGAAGACAAAGGCGTGGCGGGACAAAAAATTACTTGACGGGAATGACTCCATTGCCCCATTGGTCAATTGGATCGGAATGGTTGATACGACAGCCCCACAAAGGCAAGAGAGGGGGCAATACGAAAATTTTGAAAATTCTGTCACGGATTCCGATTGGCCCATTGGAATCGGACCCGAGAAAGTCCCAGCCTTACAATCACAGGACGTGGGAACAAGTCATCTTCCATAATTGCTTCTCCGAGGGGATGGTGCCCGACGACTTGCACATCTCAAATTCTTTTTATTTAGTGTCATAAATTTTTGAAAGCAATTCTGTGCCTCCAGACAATTACAACTGCGTAACATCTGAAATCGACAGCATGATGCAACACACCTTTTCTCTAAATGATGAATTGCCAGCTACCCCCCCACGGGACGATTGTGTCTACATTATGAGAAGACATATTGAGATAATCAACTCTTATCAGAGGTTGTCCTATGATGATTTTTTTTCTGGGGAGGGGATCAATGATCAACCGGAATCCCTACTCCAACTTCAGTACGCCAAGAACGATCGCACTGGCATGAATGTGATGGAATCGAGGAAAGATAGGAAACTCGCAATTACCCATCCGGACATGACAAACTTTCCCAGCATTGTTACATCACGTGTCTTCGAAGAAATCGTTCATCCTCCGGTCATCTTACAAAGGCAGCTTACACATCGACACAGCATAGTGACTCAGCCCCATCACACTGAACATGTTGCATCGAACGAATACGATTCCGTTCTGAAGGAATTCTTTTCAACCATAGTACGTGCGAGGCGAAATCTTCTTGTTCACGAAGGAACGAATTATGTCATGGTAAATAATCGATATCTGAGTCTATCTCAAACACGCAAGAGAGGGATTCCCATCGAAGTTAGCGAAGAGGAATACTACGGAGACAGAACTGGCGTGGGGAATTCCGGACTCATCAGCTTAGCTGTCACTCGGCCACGATGCTACTTCAATTTTTCAAAAAAGTATTACACCGACCCTGTTCACTACATGTCAGGAGTAAGCGTTGAGTCCATGGCCGTCATGGAAGGTTTCGACGGATCTGGCGACAGATACCAGCCAATGTGTTTGGAAATGGACTCTGAGGCGTCGTGGGATTTGTACAAGGATGAAGAAGATGATGACGAGTCCGATTTCTTTTGGAGGACGGATCCCAGAATATACACCCCAGAAAGGCTCTTGCAACTTATTGATATCCAAACACCAATGCAGTACTCCTTTCACAAACAAATTAATATCGACCCTGGCTCAAAGCGTATGGCTGTTTTGGGTCATTTCTAACTTCGAGGACCACGTTAGGAACAAGCTAATATCTGAGGGCACGTATCTTCTCGTCAATCGGTGTTATGAGTTGTTGTCCCCCCAAGAGAAGAGGATGGTATTCATTGAGTGCAGTGACGCAGAGTTTTTTAAGGACGGTCCGACCAAAAAACTCATCGAGGAACAAGAACGTCTAGGGAAGCACAGTCGCGTGTATACACCTCGGGTTTAGTATATCCCCTACTTTTATGGGAAGCACACCAACAAGCTAATTGTAGTAGACTCAGTCCATCGTCCCTTTTTTTTATGTACTGAAAAAGAAGACGATGGGTGGAGGTCAGCCCAGTCATTATGTTTAGTGGACATCTTCATTTTTTTTTCGAGACCAAAAAAATGGACGATGAGTGTGTGCGATGCAGTTAAGCCCATCATGCTTTCTTTAAATAATCTAACTAACTAACTAACTCAAAAACAAAACATGACTCAACCACACTCCCAAAACACTCTTCCATCGGGTTGAATGTATCCAAGCGAACCTAACACCAATGCATAACGATCCGGACGACTGTCACGAAGGACCTTGGCCCTTGCATAAGCCTGTCCTTCAGGGAAGGTATTATTCTCGATCATTATGAGAAGTTCAGCATTTGAAAGATGAGCATTCTTATCAAAAAAGATTTCCTGCGTTAACTTCTCAATGTGAGGCAACGCCTTCACAACCATGGTCACATCCCATGGACGCCGTACCAACAATGGAGTATAATGGCTTCCCTTTTCTAACTGATCGTCGGGATAGTCATGCACAATCCCTTTCTCGTCAACACACCAAGCGTGGAAATCAGTTACCATTCCTGGGTCAAACTCATGACGTGGTGACCAGCCACCACCTGGGATATAATTATCCAATACAATGCGATTAGGGTTAGGGTTAGGGTTAGGGTTAGAAGGGTACCCCCAGAATTTTTTTTGTTTTTATGCCTGGTACAAAATTTACATACAGCCTGCATACTAATTCCTATGTCGAATCAAAAATTTTCATAATTTTGCAGAGCTTGTTTGATGTATTCCTGATATTTTTTGAACCCATTTGTCTCATAATTTTTATGTCTCACGTTGTCCCCCCTCGTTTGACCACAGAAAATGTTCACGATATTTCTGAAGTTTTCCATTTTTCAAATCGTCTCACCTCAACTAATTTCGCCGATGCCACCCATCGTCCGTTTTTCAGTCGAGTCAAAAAATGGACAATGGCTGGGTAGGTGACGCCCTAACCTTTACGTTGTGTTGGTGTAATATGTGTACTAGTCAATTTGTCAAAAATCAATTATGCCCATCGTCCATTTTTTTACAGTGGTCAAAAAAAGGACGATGGCAGGTAAGGTGAAGTATCCCACTTCTCGAGTCGTCCCACCTCAAGTAATTTCGCTGATGCCACCCATCGTCCGTTTTTCAGTCGCGTCAAAAAAATGGACGATGGCTGGGCAGGTGACGCCCTTACCTTTTACGTTGTGTTGGAGTATGTGTACCAGTCAAGTGTCAAAAAATCAATTATGCCCCGTCGTCCATTTTTTTACAGCGGTCAAAAAAAGGACGATGTCAGGTAAGGCGAAGTATCCCACTTCTCGAGTCGTCCCACCTCAAGTAATTTCGCCGATGCCACCCATCGTCCGTTTTTCAGTCGCGTCAAAAAAATGGACGATGGCTGGGTAGGTAACGCCCTTACCTTTAACGTTGTGTTGGCATTCAAGTGTCAAAACATCAATTATGCCCATCGTCCATTTTTTTACAGACCTTTTACATTTGTGTTGGAGTATGTGTACCATTCAAGTGTCAAAAAATCAATTATGCCAATCGTCCATTTTTTTACAGTGGTAAAAAAAGGGACGATGTCAGGTAATGCGAAGTATCCCACTTCTCGAGTCGTCCCACCTCAAGTAATTTTGCCCGATTCCACCCATCGTCCGTTTTTCAGTCGCGTCAAAAAAATGGACGATGGCTGGGTAGGTGACGCCCTTTCCTTTTACGTTGTGTTGGAGTATGTGTACCAGTCAAGTGTCAAAAAATCAATTATGCCCATCGTCCATTATTTTACAGTGGTCAAAAAAAGGACGATGTCAGGTAAGGCGAAGTATCCCACTTCTCGAGTCGTCCCACCTCAAGTAATTTCGCCGATGCCACCCATCGTCCGTTTTTCAGTCGCGTCAAAAAAATGGACGATGGCTGGGTAAGTAACGCCCTTACCTTTAACGTTGTGTTGGCATTCAAGTGTCAAAACATCAATTATGCCCATCGTCCATTATTTTACAGTGGTCAAAAAAGGACGATGTCAGGTAAGGCGAAGTATCCCACTTCTCGAGTCGTCCCACCTCAAGTAATTTTTCCCGATGCACAATATAATTGTTTTCAATGTGCTCATAAATTTTTTTCCTTGCCATCCAAATAAATCTCTGTCTGTCACCATTCCTTCTGTTACATAATCCGACATTATCATGTCATCCCAACTTAATGACAAGCACAAGCAACGCTTTCACACTCAAATCGGAGAGGCCCTTCAGGATGGTTGGATCACCTCGCAACAGGCTGACAATTTGAAGTCCAAGATTGATAGTGGTCTTTATTGGGACAGTGTAGTCTGCTCTCTCTTGACAATGCATCTCTCTAATGAGCGGGATCAAAAAGACGATACAGAATTCCTAAAGAATGTTATCATGAGGGATTTGAAATCAGAATACAGAAGCAAGAAGCGGCCAGTTCGAAACATCAAGAATATTTGGAGGAAGTTATGGATGAGGGTAAGGGTGAGGGTAAGGGATAGGGAGACACCTGATTGGCAGGATCACGAAGAAAGTGATGACAGTTTTGCAGAGTACAGCGATTGGGAAGGGTGATTTGGAAGGGTGATTGGGAAGGGTGAAGGGTGAGGGTAAGGGATAGGGAGACACCTGATTGGCAGGATCACGAAGCAAGTGATGACAGTTTTGCAGAGTACAGCGATTGGGAAGGGTGATTTGGAAGGGTGATTGGGAAGGGTGATTGGGAAGGACGTTCAGAGGCAAAACTTGAAAGGAAAAGAAAACAGGGTGGGCCCCTAAACAAATTATTATGTCCTCTACAAAATGTCAATTACTTAGATCACTGCAATGCAATCGCGAACAGCATGTCATTAATGTGCGGTGATGTGATTCGCCGGGGGAAGTGATGAAATATTATATGCATGTAATATGCGTGGGAGAATGTGTTGATGTGTGAAGACAAAGGCGTGGCGGGACAAAAATCACTTGACGGGAATGACTCCATTGCCCCATCGGTCAATTGGATCTGAATGGTTGATACGACAGCCCCACAAAGGCAAGAGAGGGGGCAATACGAAAATTTTGAAAATTCTGTCACGGATTCCGATTGGCCTATTGGAATCGGACCCGGAAAGTCCCAGCCTTACAATCACAGGACGTGGGAACAAGTCATCTTCCATAATTGCTTCTCCGAGGGGATGGTGCCCGACAACTTGCACATCTCACATTCTTTTTATTTAGTGTCATAAATTTTTGAAAGCAATTCTGTGCCTCCAGACAATTACAACTGCGTAACATCTGAAATCGACAGCATGATGCAACACACCTTTTCTCTAAATGATGAATTGCCAGCTGGACGATTGTGTCTACATTATGAGAAGACATATTGAGATAATCAACTCTTATCAGAGGTTGTCCTATGATGATTTTTTTCTGGGGAGGGGATCAATGATCAACCGAATCCCTACTCCAACTTCAGTACGCCAAGAACGATCGCACTGGCATGAATGTGATGGAATCGAGGAAAGATAGGAAACTTCGCAATTACCCATCCGGACATGACAAACTTTCCCAGCATTGTTACATCACGTGTCTTGAAGAAATCGTTCATCCTCCGGTCATCTTACAAAGGCAGCTTACACACCGACACAGCATAGTGACTCAGCCCCATCACACTGAACATGTTGCATCGAGCGAATACGATTCCGTTCTGAAGGAATTCTTTTCAACCATAGTACGTGAGGCGAAATCTTCTTGTTCACGAAGGAACGAATTATGTCATGGTAAATAATCGATATCTGAGTCTATCTCAAACACGCAAGAGAGGGATTCCCATCGAAGTTAGCGAAGAGGAATACTACGGAGACAGAACTGGCGTGGGGAATTCCGGACTCATCAGCTTAGCTGTCACTCGGCCACGATGCTATTTCAATTTTTCAAAAAAGTATTACACCGACCCTGTTCACTACATGTCAGGAGTAAGCGTTGAGTCCATGGCCGTCATGGAAGGTTTCGACGGATCTGGCGACAGATACCAGCCAATGTGTTTGGAAATGGACTCTGAGGCGTCGTGGGATTTGTACAAGGATGAAGAAGATGATGACGAGTCCGATTTCTTTTGGAGGACGGATCCCAGAATATACACCCCAGAAAGGCTCTTGCAACTTATTGATATCCAAACACCAATGCAGTACTCCTTTCACAAACAAATTAATATCGACCCTGGCTCAAACGTATGGCTGTTTTGGGTCATTTCTAACTTCGAGGACCACGTTAGGAACAAGCTAATATCTGAGGGCACGTATCTTCTCGTCAATCGGTGTTATGAGTTGTTGTCCCCCCAAGAGAAGAGGATGGTATTCATTGAGTGCAGTGACGCAGAGTTTTTTAAGGACGGTCCGACCAAAAAACTCATCGAGGAACAAGAACGTCTAGGGAAGCACAGTCGCGTGTATACACCTCGGGTTTAGTATATCCCCTACTTTTATGGGAAGCACACCAACAAGCTAATTGTAGTAGACTCAGTCCATCGTCCCTTTTTTTATGTACTAAAAAAGAAGACGATGGGTGGATGTCAGCCCAGTCATTATGTTTAGTGGACATCTTCATTTTTTTTCGAGACCAAAAAATGGGCGATGAGTGTGTGCGATGCAGTTAAGCCCATCATGCTTTCTTTAAATAATCTAACTAACTAACTAACTAACTCAAAAACAAAACGATGACTCAACCACACTCCCAAAACACTCTTCCATCGGGTTGAATGTATCCAAGCGAACCTAACACCAATGCATAACGATCCGGACGACTGTCACGAAGGACCTTGGCCCTTGCATAAGCCTGTCCTTCAGGGAAGGTATTATTCTCGATCATTATGAGAAGTTCAGCATTTGAAAGATGAGCATTCTTATCAAAAAAGATTTCCTGCGTTAACTTCTCAATGTGAGGCAACGCCTTCACAACCATGGTCACATCCCATGGACGCCGTACCAACAATGGAGTATAATGGCTTCCCTTTTCTAACTGATCGTCGGGATAGTCATGCACAATCCCTTTCTCGTCAACACACCAAGCGTGGAAATCAGTTACCATTCCTGGGTCAAACTCATGACGTGGTGACCAGCCACCACCTGGGATATAATTATCCAATACAATGCGACTGAATGTATCAGGATCTGCAGTCATGAGTTCTTCACCAAAAGCTTCTGCAAAGATACTGCGAATGCCATTCTGAAAGCGTCGCTAAAGCTTCCACTGACGACGACCTATCACTTACGACACTTGACGACACTCCCTCAGGTTCATGTTCTCCTCCACCTCCCGCACTCCTCGCCTGAGGTACTTGACGCTTCTTCTTTGACTTCTTGCCCATCACTGGAAATTGACATCCAACAGTTATCAATGAAAAAATCGGTAGTTCGTCTTATAAACTTAATGTAAGGAAAACTCCTCTAACTTACCTTAGATTCTACGAAAGAAAAATTATGTCCTTAACTTTCGAACCGCATGGATAAAGTCGGCAAGTGTCCAGCTGACACGTAATCCCATTTACAAAATGTTAATAATGTCATGGGGTGGTCAAAAACAACCATGGGGGACAATATGATTTGTTTTCTACATGGTCATAAATTTTTTTCAGTGCCAGTGACATTCAATCCTATCGATGACAAGCATCCCATTGCTCACGTAATCCCATCTATTGCACCTTCCAAAACAATAGGAATCAGTGCCCATCCACAATTAGTGTCTCATGAAACAAAACTCGGTTCTGCTCATAATTTTTGTGGAGACATCAGAAGCAATTGCAGCTCATATCGAAACTGTGACAACATAGACTTATCCACACTGTCATGTATTCGTTCTATACAAAATAGTATTGCCGACAAGTAACTTCTATTTGATAACCTTAGTCAGATTACCCTAACATTAGACATTGCTCATCTGAAGGTAAGATCATTTGCTGTCGCATTTCACACAGTTTACACTTTTCCACCTTGTAAATGCCCCTTCGTCTCATAAACTTGTTGGACACTTTTTGTTGCCAGGACGAACAACGAGGGAGGGACGGTAGCATTCATTAGTCTTACTTGTTTCCTTTAAACCTCGGAAGTACTGCCTCGGCTCGTGACCTGCCCTCTGCTGGCGTTGACCCTGATCAGGTGCTGTCCAAGCCGAGAGCTGTACTTCTCTGGTTTCACGGAATAATGTGGTCTCCTGGATGTCTCTGTTGTTCTCCCGAAACGGTTCAACAAGATGCAGCCAAGAAGGTGCTGGAGGGAGTTCCCCACAGAGAGGGGCAAATCAGATATGTCAGTTGCATGAAATGCTCTTCCAAGGTTTGCACGTACTGCATTGAAGGTCTTCATGAAGCCATCGTAATAACCAACAAGAGCAAGTCGGTCAGTTCTTCCGATCCTTCCATTGTGGCTCTTCGCAATATGAGAACCGCTGCCATGAACCACCAGACTTCTTGTGCAATAGGATTCTGCTGCTCCTTCTCTTCATCCATCCCTGCTGAAGCACATTGTACGCTGGTTAAGCCCCCAAGAGCTCCAGTCATTCATTCTGCAGAATTGTCATCTGATGACGAAGAATATTCCTTTGTCGATCACGACGAATCAAACAAGAGATGCAGGCGCACGTTGAGGAAGCAGAAGACTTTTCGAGCAGAGGATGTTAACTTTCTCCTTCAGTATTTTCAAGACTCCAAGCCGCCAGCGTCAATGACCCCTCCTCAAGTTCATCAAATCGTCAAGGCTATGAACAAAAGCAGATTTCGCTCGAAACGAACACTACTCAAAATGAACCAACTTCAAGGGGCCCTTCTGTACCCTGAATTCAACCTCCTAGTGCAATCTGACGCATCGAATGTACACTTAAGCTGTGACCACTTGGCGTTAGCCGACTGTCCCTGCGATGGGACTCCAGCAGTAATGCATGCCGTGATCACTGCTGCTAATGCAGCAGCCGCAGAGATATATTTCGAAGAACACCAATGTTCCCCGCCCAGGGTTGGAAACCCCCAAAGGATTGTGCTCAGAGTTGCATCGCCAGAAGACCTAAGCAAGGAGCATGATTTCGCTGTCGACCTCTATTCCGTCCATCAGGTTAGAAGAGTTAAAGACTGTGCTTCCTGTAAGGGTCAAGCCTACTTTGATCCTTCCTGCCTTTCGAATTCCAGATTTTCGGGCACGAAGACATAGAGTATGTGTTAATGGCATTCAGACATTTTTTTATGTACCCGACCCTAATATTTCTAATATTTTAGTTGTCCTATTCCAGCCACCGTTGTAATTGTGCCATCATTTTAGGCCAATTTACGCTGGAAGAAGGCATTGATACTCCAAAGGTACTTCTACTCCGCCCCAGTGGCATGCTATGTAATACTTTGTTTTCCAAGGCCCAAAAGGATAAGTTTGCACTGGACATATACCAACTTTTGCCCCTTTGCGGGAAGGAGGGGTTTCGAAGTAAGACGAACTAGCGGGTCGTCCGGGAAAATATCCCCCGACACCGACAAGAATCTGTTGTATTTCTTAAGTTACAATGAAGCGATACTCCCCCGTCTAGCAAGAGGGTGTGTCATTCTACGGGCTGATGATAGATATTTGTTCTGCTATGCAAAGGTGACACCATCTGCAGTTGACCAGCATGTTGTGTGGGACTACACTCCTCCGAGGGAGGGTGGACAATTCAATATGCCCAATTATTGCATTGCTTCATTTCCTCCAGTCGCCGAGATGATCTATCTCAAGACTCTATCCATTTCGATTTTAAATGCATTGAATGAATTCCGGGCAGAGGCAGGACTTCGACCCGTTGCTGACGGCCCACTGAAATATGAGAATGAGAGCTTAACCATTGCAAGAGAAGCATTCAAGCAGTCTCCGAAAGATGTCGCCATGTACCATTTCTTGTCAAAGTTTAATAGCTTCAACCACTACAGTATGGTGGCGTATCCTGTTGGCTTACACTATGATCACTTCAAGCATGGGAAACAAAGCTTGGAGAACAAGCTATTGTTATGTTTGAATCCCAATTTGCGGACTTCGATTGGCAGAGGAGGTTGTATTGTTGGAAAAAGCTTTGTATATGCCTTACTGGATTGGTAAAGTCTTTTATCACCATTGGTGAGGTTACGTGAAGGTGAGCTCCTAATGTTGAAACATTAAAATCATAACCACAAATTCCGGGGCCTTTTAAATGAAGTATTTCACTGACTTTATCTGGATGTCCTTATTTTCCAGACGGACACAAAAGGGATGATTTCTCGTGGACTTGAAGGTGAGCTCATAACCTAACACCTATGCACACTGCTTGTTTTGTACATAAATTAAGATATGGTCTCATTGTCCGTTTTTTCCAGCTGGAGAAAAAAGACGATGTCTCTTTGTTTGCCCAAGATTGCACTGTGGAGAAAAAAGGCGATGTTCTTTGTTGCAAGTTTCGCCTTCAGAGAATGTTCAGGGATGGTACCATCGTCCGTTTTTTCCAGCTGGAGAAAAAAGGACGATGTCTCTTTGTTCGCCCAAGACGCATATGCCTTTCTAGGGTGTTCAGTGATGGTGAGCCGATAACCTAATCTTATTTCTTGTTTTGTTCATTAATTAAGATCTAACGTAACACCTATGCACACTGCTTGTTTTGTTCTTTAATTAAGATATGGTCCGATCGTCCGTTTTTTCCAGATGGAGAAAAAAAAGACGATGTCACTACGCCTTCAGAGAATGTTCAGGGATGGTACCATCGTCCGTTTTTTCCAGCTGGAGAAAAAAAGGACGATGTCTCTTTGTTCGCCCAAGACGCATATGCCTTTCTAGGGTGTTCAGTGATGGTGAGCCGATAACCTAATCTTATTTCTTGTTTTGTTCATTAATTAAGATCTAACGTAACACCTATGCACACTGCTTGTTTTGTTCTTTAATTAAGATATGGTCCGATCGTCCGTTTTTTCCAGATGGAGAAAAAAAAGACGATGTCACTACGCCTTCAGAGAATGTTCAGGGATGGTACCATCGTCCGTTTTTTCCAGCTGGAGAAAAAAGGACGATGTCTCTTTGTTCGCCCAAGACGCATATGCCTTTCTAGGGTGTTCAGTGATGGTGAGCCGATAACCTAATCTTATTTCTTGTTTTGTTCATTAATTAAGATCTAACGTAACACCTATGCACACTGCTTGTTTTGTTCTTTAATTAAGATATGGTCCGATCGTCCGTTTTTTCCAGATGGAGAAAAAAAGGACGATGTCACTACGCCTTCAGAGAATGTTCAGGGATGGTACCATCGTCCGTTTTTTCCAGCTGGAGAAAAAAAGGACGATGTCTCTTTGTTCGCCCAAGACGCATATGCCTTTCTAGGGTGTTCAGTGATGGTGAGCCGATAACCTAATCTTATTTCTTGTTTTGTTCATTAATTAAGATCTAACGTAACACCTATGCACACTGCTTGTTTTGTTCTTTAATTAAGATATGGTCCGATCGTCCGTTTTTTCCAGATGGAGAAAAAAGACGATGTCACTACGCCTTCAGAGAATGTTCAGGGATGGTACCATCGTCCGTTTTTCCAGCTGGAGAAAAAAGGACGATGTCTCTTTGTTCGCCCAAGACGCATATGCCTTTCTAGGGTGTTCAGTGATGGTGAGCCGATAACCTAATCTTATTTCTTGTTTTGTTCATTAATTAAGATCTAACGTAACACCTATGCACACTGCTTGTTTTGTTCTTTAATTAAGATATGGTCCGATCGTCCGTTTTTTCCAGATGGAGAAAAAAAAGACGATGTCACTTTTGTCGCCCAAGATTCGCATATGCCTTCCGAGGATGTTCAGGGATTGTTCGCCCAAGATTCGCGTATGCCTTCCGAGGATGTTCAGGGATTGTGAGCCGATAACCTTATATGTATTCTCTTCACTTCAACATAAATGCAGGATTTCACTGACTAACTCCCATCGTCCTTTTTTTACATCATCCAAAAAATGGGACGACGCCTTTGGTGTAACAGGTTTTTTAATATCAGTTTCATATCGTTACATCATAACTGTGACAGGTCATAAAATTGGATGGATGAATAATGAAAGAGCTCACAATGTCACACTTCGTAGGCCGCACATGCAAGAAGAATGCTTGCATTTATCGTAACTAGATTGCTAGACCTGCTTTTTGAGTATCACCCGACATTCTAATGGATAGACAGTCAGATATATTGGAAGTGTTGGCTGAAACGGAAGCATTGCTGAGAGGTTTTAACGATAGAATGTCAGCGGATTGGGATGAAATGGATGCGTGGATGAGAGTTATCAACGATCGGACGGCGCGCATAGAAGAGATACTTTCTGGTATGGTGCCTGAGGAACAAGGGGAGAGACCGACTCAAAGAACTGACGCATCAGTTCGGGCACCTCTTCAAATTGAAGGGGTATTCGCATCGGCGAGAAATATTATCGATCAGATGGCTGCTCAGACCGCTGTAATGGCAACCACGGAAGCATTGGTGAGAAATATTGACCATCGGACAGCACGCATAGAAGAGACACTTTCTCGTATGGTGAATGAGGTACAACGGCGGAGACTGCCTCAAAGGAGGGACATGTCAGGTCGGGCACCTCCTCAGATGGAAGGGGGGAACGATGCAGATTTACAAGGAATTCCAAATGGTGATCAGGCTCTTGACCCTGAGTCCAGTACCCTGCCACTCCCAGAATCAGGTAACGAACAAGGCAGTGGCAATAGGGACCGGCCCACAGAGTCAGACTCAGACTCAGATTGGTCAGACAACCTTGTCCTGAGTGATTTTTCAGGATCATGACCACAGGTCCGAGAAGACTTGCATATACTCTTGACCATGAGTCAGTACCCTGCCACTACCAGAATCAGGTAGCGAACAAGGCAGTGGCAATAGGGACCAGCCCACAGAGTCAGACTCAGACTCAGATTGGTCAGACAACCATTTCCTGAGTGATGTTTAGGATCCCTAACCTCTCAGACACAGATAACGAACAAAGAATTCGAAAGGTATGCGATATCAGGCGTCGATGGAGAGTTCGTTTACAAAGGAATGTCAGGAGGAGAATTGAACAGCAGTCGGAAAGACCGTCCGAAGGATTGGAGAGACAATCAGGCAACGCACGATGCCTCCTCTGATGGGGAAGCATCCATTCGTAATCATTAGATCATCGTCCAATTTTTTTCGCATAAAAAGCGATGACCAACAGTGGATAATACCATTTTGTTACTATTTCATATCATTGCTTTTCTCACATGGCCCCATCTTTCTATGTCTTCTCATCATATAGAAATTATACTCATTTTAGTGGTGCTCATAATTCTAGAAATTGCCACATATCTCACTCCACAAGCCATAGGAGGGGCAATGTCCTTTTTGATCGAGTCACCGAAGAGTA